>BDIU01000014.1:0-156061 GCA_002118135.1 Trebouxia sp. TZW2008 | reverse complement strand
GTTTGTTTGAGAGCTGCGGTTATAACATGCGCGCTTTTTTTGCGCAACATGATCATTTGGGGGAATTTCACTATGTCATAGACTGCCTGAATTTCATAGACATATAGTCATTGCCACAGTGTGGCACATGTGATCAGCCTTGTTGGCTGGCTAAAGCATGTAAAATTATTCTCTCTCTCTCTCTGTCAATTCACAACACCTGGAAAGCTGAGCAGTGCCAACGTGACGTAGTATGCAGCGATTGTGAAGCCATGCTCATTGCAGGTCAGGATGGGGCACGGCCATCCAAGCAGGCTCAAACTAATTGTCAAGGGAACAACTGGGTGCCTCATGCAGTTGGCAATCTCGTTGCGCAGAGTACACTCAGCACACTGTATTGCAACAAATCAGGCGATCAGGGCTTGTGTTACATTAAGACTGCAGGTTGCATGCATGCACAGAGCATCCAGGTGAATGCCTTGTAGCAAGTTTAGTACTTCTACTTCTTTTCTGCCTTCGATCAACTTGACAAAACGTTGACTCCGAGTCGGTTGCTTGCAAGCGCTGATTGTTGCGTGCGCGATCATCAACTGCCGCAATGGCTGCAAGTCAGCGCCTTTTGCGATGTATAGCACAGCGCAATGGCCTCCTGGGCGCAGGATCTGTTAGCCCCGCCCTGGGCCACCAAGCCATCAGACACTATGCTGCATCAGGCAGCGAAGACATCACAATTGAGGTGAAGGCACCAGCATCACTGCCCCAATGTGATCAATGCATGCTTTCAGATGCGAGGCCTGACCTTCATCTCACGCACAGGTCCGTCCATACTCCGCACACAGAATAGAGCCCCCTTCAACTACGGTCACCACCAACAAGGAAGAGCTGTTGAGGTTCTTCGAGACCATGTACAAGTATCGGCGAATGGAGATTGCGGCCGACATGATGTACAAAGCAAAGTTCATTAGAGGCTTCTGCCACTTGTAAGCGCCACTGATGCCCTCAATCAGAATATCGCTGAATCGGGCTGCCCCTGACAAGAAAGCACGCAGATGCTCAATCCAGAGCAGTGAACAGCAAGTCCATACATATGCCACCTGTACCTGTAGGTACGATGGTCAAGAAGCTGTAGGAATGGGCATGGAAGCAGCCATTGACTTCAAAGACTCCATCATCACATCATACAGAGATCACTGCACGCATCTAGGCAGGGGCGGCACTGTCTTTGAAGTGATGGCAGAGCTCATGGGCAGGTCTGGCGGTGCTTCAAAAGGCATCGGAGGCTCCATGCACATGTACAAGAAGGAACACAATTTCTATGGAGGCCAAGGCATTGTTGGCGCACAGATACCTGTGGGTGCCGGCCTAGGTTTTGCGCACAAATACAGAAATGATGGCGGTGTGGCTTTTGCGCTGTGAGTCCCCAACAAAAATATGATGCAAAGCATGCAATGGCAATGTGTGAATGGCATACGTCAACCATGACACTGACGCCATGCATGCACATGCATCCCATGTACATGCACAGACAAAATGCAAGAAGGATTCAACAACAACCTGAAAGCAGCTTCACAGATCAGTTGCCTGTCACACTGTGCATGAATACCTGTCTGGACTGCCCTACATTGCTGATATCTGGTTGATCTAGTAGAGATGGAATCGGCAGCTTGTCAAGTGTTTGACGCCTGTTGCAATGTCGCCACAAAATTGTCAATGTATACCCTGGCATGTGTCAAGACTGAGCTTTCAGGCTGCACCAGGCTGTTATCATCAAATGCTTCTGAACAGCATGACTTTGATGGGTACAGGTATGGTGATGGTGCTGCAAACCAAGGGCAGAAGTATGAGGCGCTCAACATGGCAGGGCTTTGGGACTTGCCTGTTATCTTTGTGTGTGAAAACAACCATTACGGTATGGGCACAGCAGAATGGCGAGGGTCGAAGTCATCAGCCTTCTACACACGAGGAGACTATGTTCCTGGCTTGAAGATTGATGGCATGGATGTCCTTGCTGTCAAGCAGGTATGCTTCATGATATCAGATGCACAAAAGAGTGTGCTCAGGGTTCAAGACAATTTCGTCATGCACAAGGCTTGTGTCAGTTAAGATCAAGTCAGATCTCTGTTCCTGCAATATTCCAGACACAGCGCGTTGAGCTTGACAAGTGGGTTAGCAGCATGATGGTGGCCAACACATGCATGTTGTATGTCTGTGTGTGCATGCTTGCATGCTGGGGTGTTGCAGCGTGAGCTCTGCATTGACAGCGCATGAAGCATGGGATAAAGACAGCTTGCCTTGAATTATGTTGAATTGTGTGTCAAGCTTGGCTTGCGCGCCCAGCAATTCTTCCTTATGCAGACTCTATGCAACATTTCAAGCCTGTGCGCTTCATTAGCCTGTAGCAAGTGGCATCTGCACATGATCCATTGTAGGCATGATGCATACCTAAGGCACAACACATGCTGTGGTGTGTTGCTTGCAGGCAGTGGCATTTGCCAAGAAGTATGTGCTACAGAAAGGTCCCATTGTGCTAGAAATGGACACATATCGGTATCATGGTCACTCCATGTCAGACCCTGGCTCTACCTACAGAACGCGTGATGAGATCAGCAGTATGCGGCAGTTGAGGGACCCTGTAGAGCATGTCAGAAAGCTGCTGCTTGAGAAAGCTGGAGCAGACCCTGCAGAGCTGAAGAAGATTGAAAAGGTAAAACAGCAACAAAATCGCTGTGAAGTTGATTGTGAATACGCATGGCATAGTGAACAGTATGTGAACCCCAGCTGTGCACAAACATGACTGATAAGCTCTTGGCTGAGTGATCTCTGCGAGCTTTGGCTGAGTGATCTCTGCTAGCTTTGGCTGAGTGATCTCTGCTAGCTTTGGCTGAGTGATCTCTGCTAGCTTTGTTTAAGTTTTTCAGTCTGATTATGAGATCAGATTTCACAGCAGGAAAGATCGAGAAGCAGGCATCTTCAGTCGCTCAAATGCAGAGTGCACATCCGCCATTTTCAGCAGCAGATTTGACACAAATGGATGTTGCTCAGTGCAAGATGCAATGCTTTAGCATGTTGTGCAACGCATATTTGCATGAGTATACTTTGTATATTTTCACACTTCAAATTCACGCAAACACAGCAACTTGGGCAACCTGAGCTTGCCTGCAGTACATGCTCTGCCATACATATGCCATTTGACATACAGCTCCAATGTATGGCAGAACAGGACCAGCACGTCTTTTCAGTTAACGCGCAAACTTGGGTTATGTCCTGCAGGCAGTCAAGAAGGAAGTGGACACAGCAGTGTCAGAAGCCAAGAACAGTCCTGTCCCAGAGGCTGAAATGCTGTGGAAAAACATTTACAAAGACCCTCTGGGCTGCTCAGTCAAGGGTTTGGACTCAAAGACTCACATCAAATTGTAAGATGTGGTCAGAAGAACTTTAGGCCAGATGCTATGCAGTGCAATGCAAGGCATTTGCTTGTAATGAATGCTGATTCATCTGTCATTGCATGCTGCATGCACGTTTGGAGACCTCAGTGTGAGAGCGCACCAATAAATGTACCATGCTCAATGTTGTGCAATTGTGCATGAACAGGACTGCAGTGGAACTCAATGCTTCTGCCATCACTAATTGTTTGAGTGAAGTGTGACAACGCCTGTGGGCATGTGCTCTGGAGAAGCTTCCCTGATGTGTTCCTTGACTCTGGTTTGGTCAAGCAACTTGGCTGCAGCATTGTTGATGCACAAAGTCATGTTGTGGCTGTTGCCGTGATCATTGCTGACTGAAGCAATAGCGATGTGCAGTCACACACACATTTGCGCTAAACAGCGCCAAGGGGTTGTGGTTCTAGTGGTCATAGAGTTATGAGGTCGCCAGGCAGGCATGCCGGAACAGTACTGCAACAGCACTGCAACAGCATCGAAGAAACATAGTTTGAGCTAAGAATCACTACGGATTTGCATCAATGCTTCAAGGTATGGCAGCACTGCTTGCTGACGCCTTCCGCAATGCAGGGTTGACCTCAAATGATTTTGGATGGCTTGTGATGCAGTTCTTTGGCTGTGTCATCAAAATGCACGGCATTGCTGGGTAGCTTCAGGTAGCTGCAAAACATTATCTGAATGATTCAGCAGCTGGCCTGAAAGTCATCCATTAGTATGCTTGCTTCTGGGGTGTCACTCTTGCTGCAAGATTACGCACTGCCAGAGTGATTAATCAAGCTAAACTGCAGTCCATAATGTCAGTCGGCTTTGCAAAGCTGCCTATATTCGGATCTTGCCGTGTCCTGCTTCAACATTTAGGGCCCTGCATACATAGTGGAGTTCAGCACGAAAAACACAAGCAAAGGCAAAGCTGACACAGGGACAAGCCTGTAGAGAGTACTGCTTACTTCCTCTTAGCCCTTGACTTCCTCATGTTGATGCCCTGCTCAATCTCCCTCTCTCTCTTAATGGTCAGGAGCTGTGCTACCTGTCACAGAAGCATATGCAGGTGATCAACAAAACTAAAACAAAGTAAGCACTTCAAGTGCGGTAAGTGCCACAGCAGACAACTGCTGAAACAGCTGAATGAAGGCCTTTTCAATAGCAAAGCAGCTTGCTCAACAAACAGCACACCTTGATTTCCAGATTCCACTTCATCTGAGGCTTGGGCTTGTTCTGCAGAGCACAGTAGCAACTCAAGCACCGCTGGGCACATGGTGACTGCAGAGACAAGTGTCAGCCTCTACCTGCGATCGTTTTTGAGGGACACGAAATTCAAGAAACAACGCTGCCTTGGCATCCTGAACCTCCTGGTCAATTTCTTCGGTTGTGAGTCGCCGAAAGTCTGCAGCTTTAGTTGCTGCTTTTTGAGCAACAGCTCGAGTGCTGTAGACGAGGTGCTGAGGACGTGCGGCGTGCTGCAGGCGCGAGCCTGTGCAAAACCTGCACTGCGTGGGAGCAAGCGCCTGCATATTGCCGCGCGATGTTGTCAACAACTCGACTGCCGAAACATGTGTGTCGGAGGCGTGGATAAGCGACTCGTACACACGCACGGATCTGCTAGCGTTATAGCGCAGGCTGTGCATTGCTTCCCAGTCTGCACAAGTCAGCAATCGCACTTATACGTGTTTGTTGCGACCCCACATATGATGTCACGATCAAGGCTATTCTGCAATCTGCGCATTTGAATACTCAGCACACCGCTGATTACACCCTCCCCCATGGAAGTGCGGCTCTTCAGCAAGGTCAAGCCTGGCACAGCGTTTGTCAATGAAGCACTTGGGATTGCGAGAGAGCAACCTATACGCAAGAGCCAAGAAGAGGACGCCGAGAATGCTGCTTACGACAGCAAGGTCAGGCATGAAAGAACAACCTGCCTGCCCCGCGCAAGCAATGCTCTCTCTGTCTCTCATCATCTTGCAAAATGAAGCAAAAATGCACTTGATACATCTAGGTTGTTGCATTGATCTATGTGTCTCTCAGCAGGTCCTGCAACAGGCTGGCCAAGTTGCTGTGGATGCCACCTATCTTGTTCAGCAAGCTAGCAAAAGCAAGCAAGCCTCGCAACAGACGACTGCAGACATCTGGACTGATGGCAGTCTTGCTGACACGGAAGATGGCTTACCAAATCGGCAAACCAGAATCTACATCCCTGAAAGCATGGCTTGCAGAAAGCAAACTTCTCGCCCAAAGCATAGCCATGAGCATGTTATGCTGCTTGACAACAGCAGCAATGACGGCACTGGCATTCCTGCAAAGAAGAAGAGAAAAGGAAAAGCAGAGAGAAACAGACTGAAAAGAGAAGCGGAGGCCTTGGCTGCCCAGCCGCAAGCTGATGTCAGTGTGGCAGCATGAGATGCAGGCTGGTCAAATTCTTGTTGCTGCATCTAATCCCAGAGAAGGCCAGTTCACGACCTGTGCAGCGTCCACACCATCAGGCCTGCTGTTTGCCGACTCAGCAATAAGCCATCTGCAGGTACATGAAGCTCATTGCATAACTCTTGCATGCCTAGACAACTAGCTTTGCGGCTGTGTTGTACATCAAGCGCAACGTCTTGTTTATCAATGATGCATGTGTCAGAATGTCCATATGCAAGATCACCAGCAGTCAGACTCAACCTCAGGTTTGACGCTGTCTTGTAGGCACAATAGCAATGGTGCATAGAGAGGTGGACCCCACAGTATGCTTCGCGCCACAGGTAGACCACTCACGCACTTCTGTGCTGTTTCAGTGCACAACTACAATGACCTGTGATGCCCAATGCCCAGCATCATCAAAAGCATTGCTTGCCCATGCACGGCGTTTGTTATTGCATGCATTCAGCTGTCTAGGCACATCAAGGCAGCAAATGCAATACAGCAAACATCAACCAGATGTCTGTGTGATGCAGGTAGCATAGCATGATGAAACATTTGACTCCGCACAGTGATGCTGTCCTGTTGGAATAAAATTCTAGGATTTTCGTACTTCCGACATTTTATGGGAATCTGGGCTCCAACGGCAGGCCAAAATACCATGTCACGAAGAGCCCTAGATCCCTCTCGGAGCATTTTAGACTCCCTCTTGGAGGGGGTGGAAGCCAACCTCCAACTGCCAAGTGGCCCTGCGCCGCCAGCACGTGATACTATGAGAGGTTTGCATGACAACGAGGGCAAAAGGACAAAGTTTTGTCAGACCAGGACTCGTCATGCGCAACCGCTCTTTGAAGCAAGAAGCAAATTTTGATGTAACAGTTTCTTTCAGTATTTCTGCCTTGCACTTGCTCAAGAACTATGTTTTCTTCACATCTCAGGCAACAATCTGTATAATTGCAAATTTTGGTGTCCCAAACAGTTCATCTACCTTTGCTAACATTGCAGCGACCTTCTGTTTGTCAAGCTCCACCAAACGCTGCACAAGAGAGTCAGTGCGATCACCTAGAATACCATTGAATTGTGGCATACTTTTGCAGGCTTGCATGCAAGCAAGAGTGACCAACAAGCTAGGCTTTCATGCTCACACATGTTCGGCTGCATGTGGCGTGTCACTTGGGAGCTCCTGCGCAATCTAAAGGACGTAGCCTATCAGCAGGTTGACTATTGTTGATAGAATCAAAGCAACTCTACCAAACAACGTTGAAATGTTCCACCAGGCTAGTCCATGGCAAAAGCTGCTAGCTATAAAGTAAAAAGGTGGAGCACATATGCGCGCAAAGCTTCTTCATGCCATTGTTCTGTCTACTCATCACCATCGAAAAGCTAGTAGCGCTGATTGCAAGAAGTAGTGCACCATGCGTGTAAGTGCCACGTTGTAAGTGTTGTAGAATACGTTGTGTCAAACACACACATACTCTGCAAGAGAGGAACGCAGCCATGTGGCTGAGAGATCAAAGTTGCATTGCTGCCTGCAGGTTACCCACTGGAGGCGCCTCAGGGCCTGAATCTTCCTCTTCTTGGCCTTCTTGTTTGCTGAGACCCACATGCCAACCGGTGTCAACGGCAGGAATATCATATGTATCAATAGTGTCCACATGCATTCAAAATTGATAACAGAGCTGATAGAGCTGACAAAGCAAATAGCTTATCACCATGGTTTTTTGGGCACAAACGTGGAAGTTAATCTGAGTGACCGACTAGTAGGGTACAGTGTCAAAGCAGTTGTCATATTGCTCTGCTTTATATAGCATTCACATGACTACATGCATGGCAGCTTCCAGGTATGCAATGGGACCTTAACAGAGCGTAAGCATTTCAAGGGTTGGTCAAAGATGGGTCCACTTCAAACCCACTTCCGTTTGAGCGTCACCTAGTCTTCAAGCAAGAGCAATGTCACAATCCACAAGGCATCCTATTAGCTTGAGTAGTGCTCACAGGTCAGCCAAACTCAATGATCTTGCCACAGACAAGCATCAATTTGCGTATGTCAGATGAACAGCTGATTCAAATGTTGCAGACCAATTCCGCCTGATGCTTGTTGCTTGCTGCAAACCTTATTGTGTAAGAAAGAACCAATGACAGCAGCCGCTTACACTGCAAAGACAAAACGCTGTCAGGGGTGTGCTGCAGCCTTGACCTTTTGCGAGCTAATGTGAAGGCTTGAATGACTCTGCACATGCTGACAGCATTGCCTCGCTTTGCCTCTCATGCTTCGGCTGATGCTGCTTAGCAGAAGTACCTGCAGGTACAAACAAAAGCAGTGTCTGGCTTTGCTTACTGCAGCTCAGGCCTTTAACAGGAAGGCAATTAAGGACTGGAGCAAGAGGCGGGGGGCGCTCTCATGAATGAGTTGTCTTTGGTCAGGGAAGCATCTGTCCGTGTACAGTGACAGTCCCATTGCTGAACACAAGCACCACACCAATGCCACCTATTCGTATGACTGTGCCCGGCAGTCTTGTACAGTCATTTCAGCTCAGGCATTGGATTGCTTCGTCCTCCTGAATAAATGCGGCAGAAGTTTTGCATCAGTGCTCTTTGTGACAGGGAGAAGATTCTCATCAAGCTCAAGTCACTGAGCCCTCTGAGCGCAGGCTGAGCTGTGTTCTGTCCAAAAGCAAATTCATGTGTTGCTTGCAAGGTGAGATGCAGGAGGCCCTGAAGGCAGTGGATCTTGGGGTTGCAGCAGCAGGCACTGAGCTCAAGGCCGGTGGACCCGTTGTCAAGCTGGAGCTTGCACTCTCAGGCAGGGGGGGCAGTGACACCAAGCCTGCTGTTGGTGCATTAGCCATTCAAAAAGGAATGAAAGCGTCTCGTGGCCATTATCACAGGCGCCTGCAGCTGATCAGGAGATTACTCTCAGCGGGGTTGGCGGGTGGGATGGGTTGGCTGGCTAAGAATCCTCTAATGCAGAAGCTTGTTCAAAGGGCTATCGAGAATCGAAAGGCTGCCTTGGCTGCGGGCCGCACGACAAACCGCAACGGCATTGCATGTGGCTTTGTTCCAAATGCTCACTCGGAGGCTGAAAACAGACTCGAAGCTGATGGGGCACAAGAGCCAACTATGCCTCATGTGCAGCTGCAGCTGACATGCTCAGATGTTGCTGATGAGGAACATGCGTTCAGCAAGGTGGTGGGTGATTTTTGTGGTCAATGCTCAGAAGCAGATGGCTGAGATAACAAAGCAAGCATACCGGACACAGCAGAGTGTGAAAGGTCTTGCTTTGCTGCTTGGTGAGCCTTCAGATTTCAAGCTTTTTGCTTTGTTAGATAGCATACTTGCTCTTGCTGACAATTTTGATGTGGCTGTTGCCAAACTTGCAGGACGTACAAAATAGACTACTCTGACTGCCATTTCATCGCTTGCCCACCATTTCTCGTTCAGTATGCCTGCATCGGCTAGGGACAGAATTTCAGCGAGTATGCTAGTTTTCAATGTGGTCACGCACACTAAAGCTGTTCAAACCTGGGATGTCAAGGGTTCCTCTCAGGGTACACCGATGTGCAAGGCTTGACAAGCAACCAAGATCCAGATATTGTATATACACATGGTAGGCAAGCGCTGTGCGACACACTGCAACGCATTGCTGTGCACACCCACGCTGTCAACTTCATTTGACTGCTTTTGAGCAAGATTCATCTATGTTTGCAGCAAGTTGTAAACATAGGCTTATCGCAACATGCATAGGCTATGTACACGTGTACGTGACACACAATACACATTAATGTAACCGGTACAAGGCACTTGATTGGTATGCCATTGAAGATAAATAGAGTGAGTTGCGCAAAGCTCGGTTTGACCACCGACACTGTACTGCGGGGCACTCAAGGCAAGAGCCAGATGTAGTAGCAAAACCTAACAATCGACCGCTCAACTCACAAGTTTGATACTCACAGGTCGGCTCATGCCAAAGGGTTGCTAGACCTTGGGAGAGACCTTCAAGATGTGTCATCTAAGATGGACTAAAACAAGTAGGGATCTTCAGCGGCAGCAGCTGCAGAGAGGGACTTGGATTTCAGTTTAAGAGCAAATGCTCTGCTGGCTGCCGACAGACCCTCAAACTTCAGCAGCATCACGCCAATCTGGTACGTGTCACTTTCTGGAGTGTACTGCCCCATGTCATCCAGGGTACCTTTGTCCCAATCCTTGAGAGAGAAATTTGGGGGGACCTGAACAGCAGCTGCCGACCTTGAGCTTGCGCAATCAATGTATGCATTGGTAAATAGTTAAGCTTGTACCGTAACCTGCCAAGGGGAGAAATGTGCCATCTCAAGATCTGCCAGGAAAGGTTGGGGGTCCCGAAACACATTCGCCAAGCGTACATCGCAGTGGCAAATAGGCGTGGGTTTGGCAGCATGCATGTGAGCACAAGCTCTCAAGCATGCCTTGATGGCCAACTTCATGTCTTGCTCTGAGAATGTGATGACTGATGTGCGTGGGTAGCCAAGCCTTGTCATCTCCACCTGATGTCACATTCAATTTGGTGTTAAACTCAGCTAAAGACTAAACATAAGTAGGTGAGAAACATAACATGTCTTGTGCTTCCATAAACTGTGTGTCCAATGTGAAGAGGACAGTGGCTTTACCCTGAGCTTGTTTGTTGACGTCCCATCAGGAAAACGCTTTCTCATACTAATCTCCTCCACAGAGCTGTGATGCACTAGAGAGTCGCATGATTGCGCACGTAGATGTGCAGCCTGCACAACACATGACAACCTGAGCATGCCATGGCGGTTGATATAGGCATGTAAAGCCATCTGACTACCACATGCCTTGCCAAGAAAGAGCCTCAAGGTTGCCAATTGGCTCGAAATTGTGGCAGGTTAGGGGTCCATGCAATGTGATGCTCCTCAGAGCGGAGCAATGTATAACTCCACGTTTGATGCGACAACGGGAGTTCTACAGTGCTTAGCACACATTATGATGTGCATTGGAAAATACCTTGATGGCCATAAAGCTGTTTCCAAATTCCAGATAGAATGCGCCAGAATTGCTGATGTCCTTGATTGCTGCTTCGCCAGTCAGAGTGATTCTGGTGCCATGCAGACGTTGGATTGGCTGATAGAGAGGTACACGCTCTGTGAGCACAGGAGCATGTTTCACAGACAAAGTCAGATACTTCACCACATTCACCAGAGCTTGGCACAGACATATGCGATCATGAAATTTGGAAACACTCAGAATTGGGCCTACACGCTCCACCTGCAGCACAATCCAATATCAAAGCTGGTCAAAGGTATAATGATTTGCAAAAGGACCTGATATGTACACAATTGAGCACGCATGTGTAACAGGATAATACTTGCCAACCCATGAGCCTGGTACGCGTGTGATGTATCAGACTCACAAGAGATCAAGTAAATTGACATGCAAATAAGGGTTTTTGCCAAAGCATGATGAACGAAGACAGCGTGGGGGGGGCGCAGAGTCATAGACATGACTTCCTTGCGTTATTGTTGACGTTCTTCAACAACACTGCAACAACCCTCAAGGGGAGGAGAATCACAGCGAGCAACATAGGCTGATACCTGGCCACCTGGCATCAGACAGCCAAACTGGATTTGCACACCAGCAGCGGCATACACCGGCAAGTATGGAATCTGTCCATAGAATAGAGGTGGATATCCTGATCTCAACTTGATCTCCAAATCTTTCCAAGAGTGTTCCAGACCTTGGTCTCGAAGCACTTTGTGCTCACCAAAGAAGAGACTGAGACAAAAGGCATTGGCAACGGTGTCCACTTGAGCTGCTCCATTGCCAGACGCACTCTGCATAGCACAAGTGTAAGCAACACCTGATTGCATTCGACCAACAGCTTCCTGCCTGCTGTAGGGTATATTACAGATAAATGGTGAATGAGCATATATGGAGAGGGCATTGACATGCCGAGATGGTACACAAAGCCCTGGAGTTTGTGGCACCAATAGCTGCTTGACGCTACACAAGGTGCCGTTGTACAGTGTGTATGATGTCTAGTGGATTGGCAGAGGGGTGGGTGAGTGATGCATGTCATTCACAGACGGAAGCAGCCTGTGAGCCAGCAAGCAAGGTCCAAGCATGTAGGTCAAGAGATCTTTCAGTTGCACAAACGGCACACAACAGGACTGTACTTTGGATTCTCAGCTATGAGCCAACTTTGCACGGGAGATACGCCTTGCAACACCTTTGTTGGGTTTGGAAGGGAGTTATACCTTTGACACCGTGTATGATACACCCTTGTTTAATGAATTCCATTGAAACAACACGCCAATTCCATTAGGGTTGGCAGCATCCACTTCTTCTATTACTTTGAGGCAAGTCATGATCCAACGAGTTGTGTCTTGCTCAGTGCTGCCTGCTATGCCTGCAATCGAGACCAATGAAATGGCTGCATCCAAATTCAAATACTGCAACAAATTCACCCTCAACATTCCTTATTGTGCCCGCAACCAAATATCGCTGATGGCTTGCATTGATAAGCAGATTCTGCGATGACTGATCAGCAGTATCAGCCTCTCAGCCAACTGTCAAGATTCACCCAGGGTGGACTTACCAAGCATGCTTTCTGACAGCTGTATAGCATTGCTTATTGCTGCTCTTATGCGACAATCACCGCACAAGTACAACGCATCTGCCAACTCAGGATCATGAGCCTTAACAAGCTGGAAAGGACGAGCTGACACAGGTAGTCGAAACTGAGCCTTGAACAAGAAGGTTCCAAAGCCTGCCGCGCCAAGAGGCTCCTGCTCTAGCGGCAACTTCAGTAGCTGTTGAGCAACCTGCCGATCACTTGTGATGGTATCAGCTACCCCTACTCCTGCAGACCTTGCACAGCAAAGAATATGAAAATATGGTGAGGTGCAGCCAGCTTGACTCCCAAGCAACAAAGATGGTCTGCCATATCAGCCATGGATGTGTAGTCCCAAGTGATGCACCTGAGAGAACACCTTGCCAAAACACAAACTAAGCACAGGCTTATGTGGTGCAGAACACTGACCTGGCACGTTGGCTTGCAAAAGAATAGTCTCCTGCTTACGTAGCTCATTCTTCTCCTTGCGTAGCTCTAGCAAAGAGTCCCTAAGGTAGGACACTGTAGCTGCTAGACCAGATTGTTGTGCTGCAGTAAGCTCTTGATCCACCTCGTCTATACGTACGGAGACCTTTACTATGTCCAGCCGCAAGGCTTCCAGCGGGCTATAGCTTGTCATCCTGCAGTGTAAGCAGTGGCGCGCAACTCCAGCAGTCGAATATCGACTTGAAGTAGCTCCTTTGACGAGCTAGAACACCTGCTGGACCGACTAGAGCTGAAGCGGTCGCGAAATGCACCATGACCAGCTGGATCGCATTGGTCTGTGGAGACCAAGCTTGAACATCGAATAGGGAAAACGGTACACACAGCTTCAACAACTGGGCAGCCTTCTCGCTGTCTATCCTCATCTTGCTAGCTACTTGCTAATACCTACACCGTCTGAGGTGAAACAACACACCAATTCCACCAGGGTTGGCAGCATCCACTTCTTCCATTACTTTGAGGCAGGTCATGATCCAGCGAGTTGTGTCATGCTTAGTGCTGCCTGCTGTGCTTGTAATCATCTACAATCAGTCATCGCTGATGGCTTGCATGTATAAGCAGATTCTGTGATGGACTTATTAGCAGATCAGCCTTTTAGCCAAACGTCAAGATTCACCCTGTGTGCACTTGAGGCCTTGGCAAACAACTTGCAATCTCAGCTTCTTATTCCTAGACAGAAGCATATTCTTCCACAGGAAGCATGGCATCAGAAGGACAACCTATCATTGTGCTCAGGGACAGCTTGAAGGATTGTGATCATGCTGGCGTGCTTGTCAGCTATCAATACTGTGCCCTGGCTAGATCAACTGTGAGCGTACTGCCTGGTTTGCTTTCGTGAAAGACATGCTGACAATAGCAGCCAACTTGAACGTCGTGACTTTGCACTTCAGCTACTGTTCATGCAAACTCTGTAAGTCATCAGATAGATTCTAGCCCAAGTCTGTTTTCATGGTCCCCTCATTGCAGTCTGTTTCATGCTAGGCCTAGGCCAGCTGTGTCATTAACAAGGTCAACACCCACAATCATCAACTTGTGTCCTTGACTGTGACCCTTCACACATCACTCCAAGTAGTAATAAGCTTCAAAAAGCTCATCAAAGCTTGAACAGCCCCCTAATGGTCTTCTGCACTGCCTAGTCTCAGCGTGAACAAGCACTGCAGAATCTGCAGATATCTGTCGGTTGTTCAGCCTGAAACAGCTGTTGCTGGTGTGCCTGCTGGTGAGACTGGTGAAGTAGCAGATGGTGAGGTGGGTGAAGTAGGTGAACTGCCAGTTGGTGAAGCCTCAGCCGCAGGACTGCTGGGGGTTTGTGTGGGTAAGTTGAAAGTCCTGACATTGAATGGCAGCAGCACGTTGCTGACAAGGTGGATAACGGAGCCGCACGCTTGAATGTTTGGCTGTAGAATGGTTGATATACTGCCTACTCCCTCCACCTGCAAGTCAGCCAGCATGCAATCATCATCCACATCGACCATGCCTTCAAAAAATGCTGACGCGTCGCTCAATCAAATCTTTCCACTCACCGAGACTGAGTTCAATGAAGTCAAGCAAGAAATGGCAGCTGCTTGCGTTGTCCTCTTGTGCTGTGGGTTTCAGCAGGACACTGTGCATTACTTGCATATGCAGTCAAGTCCACAGCTAGCTCACCAACCTGTGTCATTGTGTTGGTTGTCTTGATTTCAATGGGGATGTAAGCAGGAACGCCGTTCACACCACTGCCTGTCTTGACCACATTGGTGGTGTTGAACATTTCCCCTGCTTGCAGCTGATTCTGTTGCAGCTGCTGAGGCACAACAGAGTAGCCCAACAGGTCACTGATGATATCAGGAATGGAGTTTGTCAGGTCCAAGATGGTCTGAGCATTATCAAGACCAGCAATGCCCTGCACAAGCATTCACTTGCTAGAACCAGACGTGATTTGGGTCATGTTTGCCAAAATGCATGTAGACAGAAGCACCATAGAGTGCATGAGACACGCCAGGTTTGCAGACCAGCAGAGTCCGGCACCATTGTTGTCAGCAGGACAGATGCACAGCACAGAGCAGAAGGCACAGGAGCAACATGACAGGTAGGCACAGGGACGAACAGCTCAGAGCGCTAGCTGAGTATGTCACAGCAAGCAGTGCTGAGCAGCAAGACTGTCAAAATGTCAGCACAGAGTTGAGGTGCAGGAAGCAACACATCAAGGTCATAAGATGACTGGAACAATCTCGTTGCATCAGCATGAAAGGCACTTGCCTGATGAGCCATGCATGCAGAATTGATGCAGCCGGCAGACACAACATCAGCAGCCAATGCACAGCAATAAGGCAAGAAGCAAGCATTCAAAGTTTGAAGGGCACAGCAGTAGGAGACAAACGCACTGCAAGAAGAGGCTCTGAGAAGGCGTTATTGATGGGCGCAAACATCGTGATGCCCTGATTGTTGCCATTGAGATTGTTCTGCAGTCCCTTGCCCTGCAACAATCAGACCAGGGTCAGTTGATTACCCACCATGATAGCTCAAAGCTTTCATGGTTGCAGGCCAGGTTGGCAACATGCAAGTTCAGGTTGCAAATTTGCAGCCAAAGCAAACATCATGACAGTGCTGTTTGAGTAGCCCTTATCCACTCAATGCATAAGCAACAGATGTCAAAGCTCGCGAAGTCACTGATAGCTGACACTGCTTCAGAAAACTGGCATTTGGGCGCAGCAGGGAAACGCATGCCAGACCGTCTTTGTGCTCTTGGCAAAGGTGCAAACACAGCAAGAATACATTGCTCTCAACAAAGCACTCTTTGCATAACAGGCAAAGTCATTTTTGCTCTGACCTGAATGAGATTCACCCAGGATGTCAGGTCTGGTGACAGCTGCAGCGTTTCAAATATGGTTGGGCATGACTTCTGAGCAGCTGCCGCCGCCAAGTCAAACAGGGGGCCTGTGGGGGCAGTGGCAGGCAGGGGCTCTGGGGAGCCAGGGGCAGGGCTGGGCGGTGCAGCCCCAGGCAAGGCTCCTGAAGGGCTAGGTGGTGCAGCACTAGGCAATGCCCCTGAAGGGCTGACAGTGGCAGGTGACTGTACTGCAGAAGCTGTAGGAGATGGTGTTGGTGTCGTTGTTGGTGATGGGGATTGCTCTGGTGATGCTACTGCTGTCAGGTTTGCAGTTGGAGATTGACTGGGGCTGACTGTCATGGTTGGTGATGGGGTCGTGATTGGGGAGGGGCTTGGGGTCAGGGTTACAGCTGGCAAGGGTGACGCTGCTGGGGATGCAAGTGGTGAAGGTGTGTTTGCACCTGCATTTGTTGCAACATAGATGACATCTTGACACCTTTCAGCCTGCACCTTGTTGCTACAATCAGTAAATGCTGCATGAGACAGCAACATCAGAAAGGTGCTGATGTCATACACAGTTGCTGATACACGCAGAGGCTGCTGTATTCTATCTATGATAACGCACTAAACCACAAAATAAAGGCAGCATCTTGGTGAGCACCTCAAGTATGCAACCCATGAGGCCTAGTTCATGATCTTTGAGGGGAGAGGCAGTGGGCAGGATGCAGCCACTGCTGCAAATCGATGCAGGATTGGGCAGGGCAGAGGACAGGGCTCAGGGCAGAGGGCAATTGCCAGAGGGCAAAGAGAAGAAGGGCAGAGGGCAGAGGGCAGAGAGCGGAGGGCAGTGGGCAGAAACCTCAATGCCAAGGGCTGAGAGCTGCAGCTAAGAGACCCTTATGCCTTTCTTACAGGGGACAAAGAAAACGAGGGGCAATGCAAGGCTGCATACCTGAGGCAGCTTGATGCTCAACATACTCTTGCAGGGCTTGAAAAGCTGCATTTGCCAAGAGGCTCCTGCTGACAGCGCCTAGATCAAGTACATGCAATCAAGTCACACTGGTCCACCACCAGACTAGCCTCACATGCGTAGCTAATGAACACAGCAACTGTTGCACTGCACCACCAGACTAGCCTCACATGCATAGCTAATGATCCCCCCACCAGAGTGCATGCCTGAGTCATGCGGTCACACCATCAGACTAGCCTCGCATGCATAGCTAATCAATGAAGCAATAAATGTTGCATGGCATTACTAGACTAGCCTTACATGCATAGCTCAAATGGTCACAGCAACAGCTGTTGCATTGCTGCTAGATGCCTGTGCAGCCTGAGCATAATGTGCTGCAGAGCACAGAAATGCAACAAGCCAAGCACATGATGCTGTGACTAATGGCAGTCCACCAACAGAGACCTGGGGGGGATTGTTGGCAAGTTCTCAACAGTGGAGTGCAGATATGCTATAATTCAGCATATGACAAAGAGATGGGTGCAGACCTACCTGTTGTCACTGTGGACATGCTGGCTGCACCTGAAGCCAAGTTGCCTGCTGCTGTGAACTGCATGGAGGTTGATATGTCGCCAGCCGTAGTGCTGGCAGTGATGACGTCGCTACATAACACACATGTTTCTGTGAGGATGATCTGCCTGCTGGTGCGTGCTGTCTGTACACAATCACGTTGTAATTTTGCAATCCAAAGCTGCAGCAAAGCACCTGTAGTGCACAGTTAAGCAGCATGCAAAAGAATGTCACAGCATTGCAGAAAGTCAGCACAGCCGCTGGCCCCAATGTAATGATGTCAACGCAGAGCACAAGAAGACTTGAGCAGTTCTGAACACTGAAAACAATCACCTGAGCAATAGCTGCTGACTTCCGTCAGAGATGAGCAGATCAAGCGGAGGGGCGGTTGGCAGACTGCCCTCCCAGGTTGCCCCATATGTATTCTTGAGTTGTGCTGCATTCTGCATACAGCAAAAGTGCGGCACGTCAGGCATTGCTTGTTTCAAGCAGCATTCATTTGACAAGCACGTGGGCATGCAATTTGACTGCGCATGATTTGCATTCAATAGCTTGATTGCAAAAGCACGAGCACTGCACATCTAAATGCCCTGTGCTTGCAGCAAAGCTTCAAAGCTCAAACCTCATGCCTGTACAATCCTTGATGCCTTGTACACACTGCACTCGGCTTGTCCACTCGCTAGCAGCTACACCAGATCACCTTCCATTTGCAAGCAAATATGCTTCATGTCAAACAGTGGAGCTCGATGCAGCTGTATGTGCATGTTGCTGCATGTCACAGCGCAGAAATGGAGCAAGAGTGTAAGCAATCATGAGGATGACTCACACCTGACTGCCAGCCAGTGCAACTGCCACAGATGTGATGCCGTTGCTTCCAGCTACATTCAGCAGTCATCTTTAAGAGAATCATGCGCACAACTATACGTCCATGTGGTTGCACCTTACAATGGGCAAATGTTGTCACATGTTGTAGCAGTCATGAGATAAGTCCACACCTGACTGCCAGCAGGTGCAACTGCCACAGATGTGATTCCATTGTTTCCAGCCACATTCAGGAAGGCCAGCTTTGCGTAGCCATTTGCCACTGGAGTCAGCTGCTGTAGCCGCACCACAATGGAACCTGTTGCTGGGCAGTTTACCTGCATACAGGGGCAAGCCTCTTGCTCTGTCACGACAACTGCTGTGCAAAAGGCAAAATGCTAACGCTGCGCCGGCATGCTATACATTTGAAGGCAATACGTGCTGTTTGATTTGCACATGCCAAGTTCCCATCCAATGCATCTCTGCACTCAAGTATCTAGTACGGCAAAGCAGCACACAACATACTATTACAAAATCACCTATGCGTGATTGATTAGCTAAGTGACAAAGCTTGTGTGTAAGCAGAAGACACGTCAACGAACATGATGCAAGGCAGTGCATTTGTCTGGAAATGATGAGAGGCAATACCTTACACTGCAGACAATGAGAGGTGACACAGTGCACTGGCAGTGATGAGACGCGGTGTAGAGCACAAGCACCTGCTGTATGGATACGCCCACATGGCCTAGTCTGTTGCCTTGTGACGACAGGGTCGTCATGTCTGCAGAGCTGAGCTGCAAACTGGAGCTAGTGTCCACAATTTGAACAGTCACTGGTGCAGAGCCTGGACTGCACACCCCCTGCAGACAGTCAACACTTATGTGACACAGGCGCCAAAGTGTGATGCAGGCCTGCAAAAGGTCGTATGTGCAAAACAGACTTGAGCCGGTAGCCACAACCTGGACTGTGATGGGTGCAGAGCCTGAATTGCACACGCCCTGCAGGCAGAGACAGTCACCACTTGTGTCCAGGGATTGTCATGCATGCCTGTTCAACTCTGGAACTATACGACATGCTTGAGCTGGTACCTATGTTCTGCGCTGTGATGTATGGAGAGCCTGAACTGCACAACCCTTGCACATGATTGCAAGTCACATTAAAAAGCCACAAAAATGTCATGCAGGCCTGTGCAAGTTGAGCTTGTTTACCCAATGCTGCAGACCAATTGCACATTGGTCACACGTTGCCTGCTTTGCCTTCAAGTTATGACATCTGCTTGAGTATGACACCTGCTGAAGAGCAACTGCTTCACATGGACTGGGCAGGACACCGCAAAAGGCAGGCCAGCTCGAAGAAATGCTTACCGCAGCAGGGTCTGTGCAAGTGATCTGGACGCAAGCTCCACAGCCGCCCTGAGGCAGGCCTGCTAGGACTGGACTGCCCTTATCCAGAGTTGCCAAGTGGCCGTTTGGAAAGACTGACAGAGCAATGACACCATACCCGCAACTGTCAGGCTGCAAGGCACACAAGAAATCTGTCAGCAAAGCAGTCAGAAGGCTATATTTGTCCTGCTCCATGAATAGACAATGGGCAGGTTTTCATGTTCTGCATTGGCGCAGCTGTGATCAAAGTATCAAAGCTAAGTTCACTAGTGCAGACTGCAGACTTTGAATGGCATTTGAAAAAGAGCATCACCTGACTGCCAGTGAAGACTCCTGCTGATGTCGAGATAGACTGCTGACACTGGACCAGAAGCAAACTGCTGTGGAGCAGCATCTGCAGCAGATACATTTGGATGCTGCGATTGAGCCATAAAGCCATGTCTGCTGAGCTGAATGGGCAAAGCTTAGCTTTGAGCGTTGAACTTCCTTGTTGGCTGACTGAGATGGAAGACTTTATGACTTGGTTGACTGGGTTGAAAGACTAAAGGCTATTGGCTGTCTACGACTTGGTTCTGCTGGAGTCACTGATCTACACGTTCACTTGGTCGCCGTGAGTGGTCGCTGTGCAAAAGCCGCTTCAAAATGCCATTGTTCGTCTACACCAAAAAACTATCCGCAGCTGAAACAGCAGGGAGCTGCACCGATGAACTTGCTCGGGGCGTCGGCGTGATCAGACCATGCTGATCGCAGTCTGGGTGCGTGAAGGCGCGAGCGACTGCGAGTCTGTCGGCTGCTCTCAATTTGTCTCCCACCCGACCCTGACCTCAGGACCCACCGCTGACAGGCGTTCTCTGTTCAACCTCGGACCACCGTGCAGCAACGGCAATCCAAGTTCTAGCGACGCCGTCTCCTCGCAGCTTGCTACTGCAAGAATGTGCAATCACCTGCTGGGCATGTCAGATCCTTTCGCTCAGCGACATCTGCAGTCCACACATGCTCCCTTGACCAGCTTTATGGGACGGGTCATTGACGCCAGAGCAGCCGACGGAAGGCAGGCATTGCTGCATCGCAATCGAATTGCGGCTCATCGACAAGGGCTGCCGTTCAGGCTGCCGAGCAGGAGCCGCTGCATCGGCCATCGTATTGCTGCGTCAAAGACTCTCCCTGAGACTGCCGCCAGACCTGTCCAGCAATGACCATGCTCTTTAGCTGAGCCGACCCCTCAGCTATCGACATCGGCTGCCGTAAGCACAAAAGCAAGCATAAGAGCCGATAGGACTGCAGGCAATAATGCAGGGGTGTTGGGCTGCTATGATTTGTGGCTTGAGTTTGATGCATTTGATGACCTGCACTATTGCCCATCAGGACCTGCAACACCCCAAGCAAGTCACTTCCAGAAAGCTACAACAGGTGTGCCCTAGTGAGCAGACTGTTGCCCTGAAAGAAGACATGTGTGACAGCTTGAGTCAACGCCATCATAAGATGATGGCAATTGCTGTATTCACTCTCCTTTGCTTGTCGAGCTTTGCAATTTGATTGCTGCATTTGCTTATTGCAAACTAATCTCTTGCACGTACTGCATGCTCCTCTGGCATACTTGCAGCAAGCCCAGACGAGTGCGCTTCATTGGCATGATGCAAACTCACTGCAGCAGTGTGCAAAGCGTTAGGACAGGAATGGTATGCAACACGGCAGTTAACATCTCCATGTTGCTGAAGCGCAGTTGACAAACACCTCTTGCCATCCATCTTGTTGCGTGATCAAGTCAGATGGAGCATGCACTGCAGCATGCATTGCTCAAAGTTGCACACGCATATAGGCATCATGCTGTTGAGCTGGTGGCTGTGACTGAGTTAGACACATGCACTACACCTGCTGAGCATGCAGAGATGCCAGAACGCTGCATGACGCGTGCGCTGTCGTTACACCAGCACAGCAGGTGGCGCCAAACTTGTTGATGGTCATCACTACGCTGATCAAGCCATTGCCCCCGGCCTGCTTGCAGACATACTACTATGCACCCAATGTGGCGAGTGACAACCTGAACAACTTTATTTCCAGCTTGGGCAATGTACCTGGCTTTGCACCACTGCAAGAGCTGCTACCCCCTAGCAACCCACCCCCTGAGGTGGAGTATGTGTCAGCCTATGCTGCCCCTCCACCTCCTTCCCTTGCAGGCAAGCTCAAGCCCAAAGACAGCAGTGACACTTTGGCATTGTTGTGCCTGAGGGCTATGCATCAAAGGCAACAGCATAACTTTTCTGTTGTTGTCCTTACATGAAACTCAATGTCTGGCTGGTATTGCAAATGCCTCAGCTGCAAGCTGTCCCTGCTGCCCCTCCACCTCCTTTCCTTGCAGGCAAGGTCGATTTTTAAAGGCAACAGTTGAGGTTTGCTGTTGTGCTGATCATGAGACTGAGGCCTGATTGATATTGTCAATGCCTCAAGTGAAGGCATGTGCTGCCTGATGCTGCCTGCCTACTGTGATGCCCCCTCCTTTGCATTGCAAGCAAGCTGCACACCAGAGGCAGCACTGTGACTTGCTTACATCACTGAAGGGCTTTGCATTGACTAACAAATAGCGCCTTTCCCTGTGTAGTAATGCATCACCCATGATGCCAGAGCACTCTTACGCATTGAACTCCTGCGCTGGCGTAAAGTAAATGTTAGCAGGAAGGGTCATGATGTGTGACGCTGTGCATGTAAGAAAGAGACCTCTGCTGAACTGAGTCCACGCATGCTGTCCTCACATTCACGCAAGACAATCGGCCTGATTTTGCATTGTGCACATGCCGTTTGGGGCTTACAGATGGTGGTCTGGTCTAGAGTGACTGTTGTGACTGCTGAGACAATGCAGACTGCTGAGGCTGCATGAGACTGCGTTACACTGATCATATGACACATCGGATGATGCAGGTAAAGCACAACAGCACTTGTCTTGAAACCTCGTTTTTGATTGCAGACTACATCTTGGTACCAGCTACACCAGAAGCTCCAGCACCAGCACCTTCACAGCCTCCTCCACCCCCACCAAACCAGCCCAAGTCCCCTCCAACCCCCAGCCCCCCAACCCCACCCCCACCCCCTCCTCCATCCCCCCAAACCACCCCAATTGCTGCCTCAAGCCCTGCCCCTAGCCCCAGCCCCTCTCCAACCCCCAGCCCTACCCCTAGTCCCACCCCAAGCCCCAAGGCAACTGCGACAGCTTCTCCAGTAGCGTCTCCTGCAGTGTCTCCAGCAGTTGCTTTGCCACCTGCGTCAGCAGCAGGGCTGTTCAATTTGAAGGGGGCAGTGACCGGCAAGCCTTGTCAAAGCGTTTGGACTGTCATCAACCAGGATCCAGACCTTAGCACTTGGGTAGCGTTGCTGAAGGTGATGCAACCCAATCAGACTGCATGAGAGCATAACCACCTGCGTTTACATGGTTTGCACATGCATAACACACACGCCAAATGGAGTTGGCTGCCGTTGAGTCACGGCAAATTGTCGCCAAAATGAGGTGCTGCTTGTCAAGGGTGCGTTTTGTAGACCTTGATCAAGTGCTGCTTCACTGCAAGCTGCTAAATAGGAAGTGTTCTCAAGTGCCAGGATGTGGTCAACTCCTGCACTTGCACTTACAGAAATATGCATGCCTGTGATGAGAAGAGCACGTGGTGACTAGGCAAGAAGTTTTTGGCATAAGCTCAACTGTTTGTAAACGCACTCTATCATGCGTGAAACATGACTTGACCTGTAAGCTGCAAGTCTAGCCAGCATAAGCACCATGTGACTTGACAGGTGCAGTGAGCACATAGCGCCTACGATGCTTGTTGCAAAGCCTAGGATATTGATGTTGTGCAGGGAAAAGGGCTCACAGGTACCTTCAATGCCACCAGTGACCAGATCACCATGTTTGCTCCAGTCAACGCTGCCTTCACCAGTGACATCTTTGAGGTAAGTCCTGTTGCATACAGCCTTATACCTTACCTGTCCTGTCTGTTTACCATCCTTCTGGAAAGAAATGTTTGCTAATCTTGTGCAGGTTGATCGCATGAGAATGTGAGCGTTTGCTTGATCCACAAGCTGTACATGAAGTAGTCAACAATCGATGCCATTTTACCGAATGGACAGCAGGCAGGCCATTACTTGAGGACCAGCCACACAGACTGCCACCAAGAGAGCACAATTTCTGCACAGCGTGATCAGTGTCACATCTGACTGATGTCAATCATGGCTGCATCTGAGCTGACTGTGTCTGGACCCGGCAATCATATGATATGTAGGGCAAGGCTGGAACCAATGGAGCAAATGACCTGTCAGACTTGCTAAACACCAGGCCTGATGCTGTCAACCCTATCATTGGCTACAATGTCCTGCCAGCCAGCTCCAACTTGGCAGACATGACAGCAGGCAAGACGCTTGACACCACAGACACTGCCAAGTCAGGCAACTCTGTTCAAGGCATACCACAGACTCTGGTGGTCAATGTCACCAGCAACTCAGGCACCACAGCGCAGGTAAAGTTTGCATTGAATCCTTGCAGTCATTGCAGTGACACTGTTCCTGACATGCGCTCAAAAGTCCTCCAACAGTTGTGATGCTGCAGAAGCATGCCTGGGATCAATTGAGTTCGGTGTCATATAGATGCAGGCATTGCATGAGGCACACCTTCATTGAGCAAAGCTGGAAGGCAGTCAGAAGCTGTATGAGCAATCTTTTTGCTGTCATGCAGATCAAAGGCATTGGCAACACGGTCAATATCTTGCAAGCAGACATTCCAGCTTGCGGCCCCTCTGTCATTCACATCACAGATAATGCCCTATTGCCTCTGCAATTTGCAGCAGCGCCGTCAACTGCTCCTATTGCGTCTTCAGGCTGAGTGTGCAGGATGCAAGGCAATTTTGCTGTTGCAGCATGACTTGAAAATATGTGTGCATTGCACGCATACACGTAATTGCAGCACATATGCCACTTGTGCTAGTTCTTGGCAGCAGTGTTTGCGTGGTATCCAGCTTGCCTGAGGTATTTGAAATGTAGCACCATGCTTCGGTGCAAACGCTATCGTAAAGCTTGAACGCTCGACGCCGCGATTCTGTGCTTGCTACGTCGTGTTGCAACTTGTTGTGAGCAAAGCCGTGTGCTCGATGTGAGTCAAGACCGCCAAACTGCTCCGAGACCATGCATACGAGAGGGGCTTGCATGCAAGCGCTACGCCAAAGACTTTGCGCCTGGTCCTGCTCGAGTGAGCGATAATGCCTGATTGCCTGTCGCAACGCTGTCCTGGTGTAGATCGATACCCTAGCTTCGGACCTGCAACTATGACCGACAAGACTGATGATCAAGATCGGGAAAGTATTACAGAAGCTGAACTCTACTACGGAGACTGTTCAGAGGCCATGGAAGCTTTACTGGACGATTTGAAGTACCTAGGTGAAGCTGGACGGCGAGATGCAGCTTGCTTTGGGCTTGCGCAGCAAGAGAATCTCACACAATGCTAGTGCAGGCCGGTTTGTCTGCGCTACCGCAGACACACGTGCCCGCGGACCTGAACTTCATGTCTCTGACGTTGGGTTAGTTTCCCCGCCTTTGACGCAAACATGTCATGAAAAGCTGCGGCGGCGCTGTCAGCAAGACGACAGGCCAGCACAGGATGAAACCCAAGCACAAACTTGGCAGCTCACTGCTTCAATGGTAGCAGATAGCAACCCAGGCACGTCAAATGCTTTGCTTGCCTTATGAAGTTTGCTTTGCTTTTGCTCATGACCTTCGTGACTGCTGAGCAATTCTGCCATGTGTGTGAACATCTGCAAGTGTGCTCAGACTGGGACAGAACTGTGCTTCAACTATCTGAGCAACTTAGCAAGGGGCTTGGGTTGGCTTACACAGAAGGCATAGAAGCTTCACTACAAGAGTTGTCTCTATTTGATGACTGCAGCAGCTATCATGTGGATCCCAAAGAAGATGCACCACCAGGCACTTTTGCCACAATGATTGTGCTTCTGTTACCAGCAGATACGGTACGTTTTGGAAGAACTGCAGCTAAGCGTGCAAGCCCTTGATGCCCAGATGTCTGACTATGTCGTGAAATGCAAACACAAAAAATTGCAGTTGCCGCATGTGTTTGGTGACTGCATTGCAGGGAGCACAAGCTTTCATACGCCAGGGCAGCCAAACTGCTGTCAGCAACCAGCAGCAAGCTATCAAAGTGAACATACAGCCATGCCAGACCTTTTCCGTGAGCTGCATGGCGTTCTTCACAGGCACGACCTACATGCTCATGCAGTTTTCTGCAATATGCAACTGCATTCGGCCACTTCGCATCCAGATCTTGACATGAGCAACATTGCAAGTATAGCTGTTGCAATGTGCAGGGTGTGAGTGTGACCTGCAATTTGACAGGAGCAAGCCCTACACATCAATGACATATCATCTAGTCCAGCCAGCCAATCAGCCTTTGGTGATCAAAGATCAAGCTTGGTTTCTAAAATGGCTTAAGGAGATTTTGCAAGAGGAGGCAACAGAGTTGTCAACCCTGCATCGCAGCTTCTACATGTTAGAACACAAGTGGGTCCTTTTGACATATGACGTTACTTGAACACACCATGCATGAAAGCTGCCTGACGTCTTGGCGCTTGCCTTTGCTTGCCGTATGTCTTCACAATGCTCTCTCCCTGTGCTTGACACAAACAGGTAGCACACGCAAACTGAGTCCAGACTACTCAGCTGTGTCAACGGTGCAAATCTCAGCTAAAATGTATAAATGACACTGCGCCTGTTCAGTATTGCACACAGACATGTAGTCAGCGACGTCTTACTTGCTTTATGTCCTGCTGATGCTTGCAATACAAAATTCTGCTACTGAGCTTTATTTGTGGATGTGAACTTGACATGCCACAAAGCCCTTGTGGTTCAACTCAAACTACTGATGATTGATGTGCTTTGGCAATTTTGCAGTGCTGTTTCCTGGCATCTTGTCAAGCTGACAAGGCTACCTCATCCGCTCACTACCTCATCCGCTCACTACTCCTTGGCCAATATGCAATGATGTGTGCTCTGTCTCAAGCCAGAAGCAGCGACATATCAGCCCCAGAACAGCAACAACGCTCCTTTGTGCATGACAGGTACAAAAACGAAGATCTAGATGATGTACAGAAGCTGCAGAAGGAGCATCAGCAGATAGCTAAAATCCTACAAGTGGCTGAGCAAGAAGGCATTATTGATGTATACCTGGCCATGGTGACCTCAGTTGACTTTTGTCAACGGGATGACAGCGAGGGACGTGTGGAGGTGAATGATTATGACACAACTGTTGAGCATTGGCGGGGTTTAGATGGCAGCAACCCTGGATGGCAGAAGTTGTCATTGGATAATCACAGCGGTCTTCATGATGATTGCATTCTGCAGGTAGGCTATGTAGCAAAGCGATGCACTGTCACCGCTGAAGTATTCTCGTTGTCACATGTTGGTTGACCTGAGCAGGTTCTGCAGGGCATCATTTCATCCCACAGCTGCCTTTTAACGATGCACTAAAAATGTCGTATGCATCAAAATGCTCCTGCATTGACTGAAGGGCAGTCACTGCACATTTCAAATGTGGTTGCCAGCACCTTCAATAAGGACATCATGTGTGGTCTTCAGCAACACAGCAGCGCTATAGCAGGAGGGCTTTCAGGAAATTGCATCACTTACAAGTTGCGCATGCAGGGGGATGAATGGTTTGACCATCTGGAATCTGATAGACAAGAGTATGATGAGGAGTCATGTCAAAGCTGTTGCTTCACCAGGTGACTCAAAGATTGGAAGCGCATTGCATATGTGCATCATCTCCCTCGACATGGCCGACTGCAATATCTGCAAGTGAAGCTGCTTAGATGATTTGGCGACTTCAAGTATGTGCCAGGGAGGGCCAGAGCTGATGCACTGCTTTGTGCCACTGCATCTGATACTGCTTTGTGCTACTGCATCTGATTTGCGCGCAACAAGCGGCCAAATTGATGTACACACTGTGTCATCTGTTTGATGCCGTTTGCGCCAGGGTGATCAGCACACGCCACAACAACGAGCATGTACATACATACGCCCATCTAAAGTGGCATGCATTTTGCAGGTGGAAGTACAGGGCTGCTTTTGTCATCTGTGCACGTGAAAACAGGTGGCCAATCTTCTGTCACCAGGGTGCTGATTTGAGCTTGGCCAAGCTCAAGCAGATTATTGCAGTCTATACAGCAGGCCAAACGCTGAGCACTGCAAGACTGACAGCACAAGTGCTGGACAATACAATAGCATTGGAAGCCGATCCCAGCAAGCCCAAGCAAACGCTTGCTGCACTGCGAGATGACATTGAGCGCCTCATATGTGCCATTTTCCTTACTTTTGGGGCTAAAAAGGGGGTGCGTGGGAGCCTCCTGGGCGACTTCAAGCTGCTTGGCCATGCCACCTTTGGTAGTGTTGCCTGTGCATTTGGCCTGCCATGGATCGCGGAAGAAATTGTCAAGAGCAGATTTGAGGTAAGCAGGGTTACTTGCATGATGCTGCCGGCAACAGGCACAACCCATGCTGACAGCTGAGGTGATGAAATTGCAGCCAAAGCATGTTGTGCTGATGTGCATTTTGCCGATAGCTTCTCATGAACTGCATTTGTCTATTGGCTAAGCTGTGTCTGCACCTAGCACGGCTCCCATCATCAGCACGAACATCCCCAGCATCATTCAAGAAAGGGACCACTTTCATCACAGCATTCAGTCAGGAACTGAAGATTGACAAACCAAACTGCTTGGTGCATTTGCAGTGTTGCCAGCAGCTGATGGCTTTCAGGCTGCTTCAGGAGCTTGGCAGGCTGTGCATCCTGTCTCTGATTGCATTTGCTGCCATTGTCATAATGATGTAGTCAGAAACGGCATGATGAGTGCTGTACCGTCAATAGCAAGGAAGACAATGCTTGCAATTGGTTTGATGTATGATCTGACTTCCAAGAATGATTTGAGCAGTTCTTTAGGCTGAAAGTGTAGCAATGTATATGACAAATGCGAATAACTTTGACCCCTGACGAATATGTCAGCAGCAACGTATGCACATGCTGCAGGGCAAGACGTTGACAAAGGATTCAGCGCAGGACCTGTTACATGCCTTGGAACCTATGCCTTGGGCCAACTTAGCTAGAGTGTTGATGAGCATCATTGATGATGAGGAGTCGTCCCAGCCTCGGATGCATGACGCAGCAGCAGCCTTGGAAGGCTTGACATTGTTGCTTGGTAAGCTGTTGGCAGACTGCTGTAGAAGCGGGCTAGCAACAGCTCAGTTTCATATGCTGGCACATCATCTGGGCAAGCTGTCATGGCCAAAAAGAGAATGCTGGGGTGCACCATTGAACATGCTGCCCACGCCCATCCAATGTACTTGCTGCAGCAAATTTCAACAGGGTCTTGCTTGTTGCTGCTGCTGTGCCAGTCGTTGCCTATCAGTACCTGAATGCCATGTATGTCATAAATGTCTTTATTGCAGCAACTATGCCGCCAAAGATTAGCATGCCAGATCTGTATCAGCAATGAGGCCATGCAATTGTGAGGCTCGAGTGCATGGCAGATGAATAGCTGCGTGACCTGTCAACAAGTCAGCAATTAGAGTGCCCACTCACCTATGCCATTGTTTTCTCTGCCTCATGCTTGCCAAGAAACAACTGTTGGTGCTTGCAGATTGTTCAGAAAACCAGGATCTACAGAAGGCAGTATGCAGAGCTGCTTATGAATTGGCTACCGAGGTGAAAACACGAGCAGCTAACAGAAGCTTCTATACTGAAAGGCTGCCATCCTGGCTATCTGAGCTATTCCCTGAATCTGGGGATGACTTGCACTGCACTGCTGAGCTTCAAGCCCGCAGCAATCTTGTTGTGGCTACTTTCAAGCTTCTTGAGAAGCTGCGGTTGAAGATGAGCGGATTCAAGGCAGAGTGTAAAGGTGCAGTCACCTTTTCTATGATGACAGGCGGCTTGCTGTGTCTACGCATGTGAATGCTTGTCAGGTCTTCGCAATGCAACAATGTCTGGTACATGTGGCCATGATGTTTTGCAGTGCGTAACTTTGTTGCGCGTCAGATTTGGCTCAAGCTTTTTCTGTTGGCCTGCAGCCATTGAGGACGTCACCTCTGCATTGATTGATGAGTACCTAGCAAACCCACAATTCTTCTCTTCCACTGAGCAGCTTGGACCTGCTTGCGTTGAGATCCTTAAGTCTCAGCCAACAGCAGGTGCTTTCTCAGGTGAGACCTAGAGCACAAGCAAGCAGATGACCCACACTGTTTGGTCAATACACAGGCGACAATTGTCATCAAATGTGTAGACAGTCATGCAGACCCTGTCCCATTTGCTAGGTGCAGCTCACTTGCATAATTGGACAGCAGAGTCTTTGTGGCATATCCTTGCTGTACATGCTACAATTGCGTAGTGCCACATCATGCATCAGCAGTATCTGTGAGCGTTTCCGCTTTGCTCTGCTTGCAGCATTTGCCACAGGCACAATTGCGTTCCTCATGGGTTCAATAGCATTGGTTGCAGTGCTCAACCCTTCACCGTGTTGCATTATGCAGCTAGCACTTCAAGCTCCCCAAACGGTCACATACTGCCTCAATTTGGGCCCATCAAGATGTAGCTGCCTTAGCAGCGTTCAAAGCACTGGCCACCTGGCGTGTAGTGTGTCATCATGAATGCAGAATCGCCAGCAACCATCAAGCTATTGGCTGGCTGTGTCCAGAAGCTCAGGCGTGCAGCTCAGCTTGAGCATGTACCCACTTTGCGTGAGATGTGCGGATGTCAAACTTGCCACAAGCTCGCAGCTTTCTGCGAGCAGCCAAAGCTAAAGGCAGAGGTGCAACTGCAGTCACAACAACAAGCTCAACACGTCATCAGGTGCTTCACTATGTGGTCTGCAGCTGACTATGACAGTCCCTTCATTGTTCAGCCAGCAAGAGCTTCGTGAATGCAATGTGAAGCCTTGTGACACACAGTGTGCAAGCTTTACACTTCTGCACATACATGCTGCGTGCCTTGAGCGTAAGTACATACTCCCCAATGGCACTCTGTGAAGGCAGCACAAACATTCCACTGATTGCCTGTGTCAGTCCCACAGCTTGTGAAGGCAAGCGATCTGCTTCTGTAGGCAGATGCAACAATGCGCTGACATGCAAGGACATGTGCTGATGGAGCCCCTTGAAGGCCACCAAGGCCAGATGCGCTTCTGCTGCACGAAGGAGTCTGCAGCAGAAACGGCGAAGAGGGTGCAAGTTGCCAAGTCAATGTTGCTGCAACTGGAGCATGCATTCAGTCAGGTGCAGTCTTGGCTGTGACTTGTCATTGTCCCTTGCAACTTGTTCTTTCAGCACAGCATGCCTGCCTTGAATCCCAAAGATGCATTGACTATACAGTCTTGCTTGTACTGAGATGCAGAAGGTCAGATCTTCTCAAGCCATACTGCCTTTACGGTGGAAAATGGCATCAATGAAAAAGCCTCTCACACCATTGCAAAAGAGCAGACAAGGTTACATTTAGTTGCACAAGCGCAGAGTGTGACGAGTCTGATGGTACAATCAAACAAACAGCCTTTTGCACTCAGCAAAGTGATGCTTTTACACTCAAAAGATCACGGAAACACCCACAGTTGAGTGAAACAATGCAGGTAGTGGTAGGCTTGTTCTTGAAGAGCGGACAGCCCCCACCTCAACACCTTGCAAATAAAAGACTGCTGGAGGCTGAGCCGAAGGTTGTTGTGTATGACCGAAGGAAAGCTGCGCAGAAATTGAGATGAACACGGCACAACAAGCGCACAATCTCAACAGGCTTGTAAGCTTCACAAGACTGTTGACCAACACACAGCATCCACTTCAGCATCATTACTTTGTATGCACAGGTTAGCTGAAAGCAGGTACTACCACACTCTCTCTCTCTCACACAGAGGAGTGTGCTGTCTCATGGTGTGAGAGTTTTCTGTTGAGATCTGCATGTGGCTTGCATGGCTTCACTGGGTGCAGCTTTGACATACAACCGTCATCACACTGCAAAAGGTGTCAAAGTCCATCGACCAGGCTGTCCAGTACTCACTAAATAGAGACAGGTGCTTGCATCAGATGACTCATCCAGCTTCACCAGGAGTGACCAAGCTTTGCTTGCTTGAAAAGCCCGCACATGAGGATGCATAGGACTGTCAGAGTTACGACAGACAAGATCTGGCAGCAGGTGTGTTACTTTCTGCTAACTTTCACGAGATGTCACAAGTCTGTCAGAATTCGAAATATATCTTTGCAAGTAGGTCTTTATAATTGTGCCGTGCACTCGTTCTGCAAAGCATGAAGGCTAAACTCAGCATAAATTTCCGGGGTACATCACCTCTCATGCGCCTTGTCGATTTCCAGACACGCTGTTGAAGACATGACCTGATATGATCATCATAAGCGATCAGCCTAGCAGCCAGCTTGGACAGCTCCGGAACCATGCAAGAACCTGGCGTGGTGGCGCAACATTTGGCCTGGAGCAACTGGCGAGATTGTAATGGACAGCGAAGCTACATGATTGTATTCAATCTCGCTGCCTCGAGCAAGCTCCAAATTTGCGCATATGAGCAGCAGTGATGGCGGTGATTACGACTACACAGAGAGAAAGTATTATTATGGACGGTTCGACCCCTTGAAAGGGCTGTTAGAAGACGTGAAAGTTTTAGGTGACGCTGCTTCTGCCACACTTTGTCTGAGCTGAAACGGACTGGCAGTAACAGAAACAAAGTACAATTGCAGGTCGGTTTGCGTGCGGTCAAAAACATTTGCAGAGTTCTGGACCAGACTTATACGTCTCTGGAGTGGGAAAGCTGTGTGTGCCTCTACTGCCCGAGGATGAAAAGCAGTTGCAGCAGCAGGGGCAGCAAGCAGGGCAGCAAAAGGGCTTGCCAACAGAGATGGTAGATGAGTCAAGCCAGGGTCAAGTTTGGCAGCTGAGTGCTTCGCTCCTGGCTGCCAGCAATCCAGGCAATGCTGTGATTCAACGCACTTGCCACCTTGCAACAGTGCGCAAAGGCACATCATGCAAAAGCTTTGGTGCTTTCAGATTGGGAGAACACAGTCTGCAGCCTAGGTCGCCAGCTTGGTAGCGAGCTTGGTGTAGCTCACACAGATCCTGTTGAGGCTTGGTTGCAGAGTGTTCTGATCTTCAGCAATGGTAGCAGCTACTATTTTGAGTCAAAGGCAGATCCACCGCCAGGCGCTTTTGCTGCAATGGAAGTCATGTTGCTACCTCCTGATATGGTATGCCAACTGAGAGCTGTAGCTCTGAGCATGTTCAAAGTGCCTGTCCCTACACTGTCTGTGATTGCTCTGCAGGCGTTGCAAGCTAACGTCGACCAGGGCAGCCAAACTATGGTCATCACCGAGGAGCAAACCATCAAAATCTCTTTGTCTGCCTGTCAGACATCCTCTTTGGGTTGTATTGCCTATGCAGCAGGCACGCCCTCCAACGTGCTGTGCAATCAGTGCAACATGGCGCCATGCTATGCTTGCCCTTGCAAATCCTGAAGTTGAGAAGAATGCAGCATCTGTGCATACAGTGGGTGGCTCCATTACAAGCCAGTCATTTGTTATGCAGGGTGCTTACCTACACTGCAGGTTGGTGGGAACAACCATTATGTATCAATGCTTTATCACCTTGTGCTCCCTGATGGATTGCCAGTTGTGATCAAAGACCGAGATTGGTTTGCTCATCATCTCAGGCAAATCATGCACGAAGATATAGCACAATGTGAAGCTCCAGATTGGAGCTTCTATCTGTTTGACAAGTAAGTCTATGTCAAACCTCAACGTGGTGACCACGCTTGCTGCATTGTTTATTCATGCTGAGATGTTTGGCTGCATTTGGCCAAAGCTTTGTTTAGTGTATGGTGCATGGACACACTATGACATGATACTGAAATTACCAGAAACTTTGGCTTTGCTCGCCTCCTGCATAGACTGGTGCTGTTAACTTTGCTGAACAACTTGTTACAGCATAAGTAGTACAGGATCACCCAGCTTCAGCTGCAGTGATGGTGTTTGGTTTTAACACTGTGCTGATTTTGTGTAAAAGGTTGATCAATCAGCTTATCATGAAAAAGTCCCAGCAGGCCACACTGTGATTTGCACTTGCAAGCCATGTCTCTTGGCACCTGTTGATTGTCACTGAATTGATGCTGATGAGTATAACATACGCAAACAAGTTGTTCTTTGTTTGACACAGCGTTAGTACAAGACTCACATGCTTTTTGCAAAAGCGCATGGCAAGTCAGAATGCCTCAAAGCACAAGTGCACTTCAAGCCTTCTGCTTTGCATGAATAGGTATGACAGCCATCCCGCAAGTGTTCAGGACCTCAAGAAAGAGCATCAACAGATGGCTGACATCCTGAAAGCGGCCGAGCAACAAGGCATTCTTGATGTTCATCTGGCAACAGTCACTCAGCAGGAGTACCTCTCATTTCCTAACTTTGACCCGAGGAATGTAGAAGTCAATGACACAGTGGTCACTGTCAATGACTGGAGGGGACTGGACGGCAGCAAGCCCAAATGGCACGCAGAGAATTTGAGCGTGTACAGCACGGACTGCATCTTACAAGTAAGCAGAGCCGCACAGTCCATGTGCATTAGGAAAATCTGATTTGTGCTCAATTTGGTGCAAGGTTGCATGACAAGCAATGAAGTATGCACTGTCGATCCCACATGCTTTGCCAGCATTGCCAACATAGCTCCCTGGCTGTTGTCAAATGATGAGTGAAGTGGCAATTGGCAATCTGGAACACAACAGCTTCACGGCTTTGACAGAATTTCTGGCTTACAAACACAGCTTTGCATGTATAGGGCGAGGAGTGGCTGAGCAAAGTTGAGGCTGACAGGGACACGTATCATAATCGCTGGAAAAGCAGAGATGGGTTTGTGATCTGGCCACGAGAGAACAGATGGAAAGTGTTTTGCCGACAGGGCCTTGAATCAGGCTTCACCAAATTGAAAGATATGATTGCAGAGTTCGAGCAGCTGAAGCAAAACTCCCATGTTGTCTTAACATTGGGCGAATGGGGCAATGCGTCTGTGTCATCTTCCCAGCCAAGCAAACATGAACAGCAGCTTGCAGCCTTGCACACAGACATTGCCAACCTCCTGTTTGCAATCTTTGAAGGGTTTGGAGGAAGGAAGTCATACAAAGGCAGCATTGATCATGAACGGCTGAACCTGTATCCAATACCTGGTTATTCCAACTTCACTGTTGCTGTCCTGGGCTTTGGATTGATACGGACTTACGAATCAATTGTGCGGAGCGACTTTCAGGTGGGCTATTCTGTCTATATTGTTTCCGACCAATAGCTTGATTCTGTGTTGGTCGGGCCTGAATCGCAGTAGAGCAAGCTGCGCACGTGCATTACACAAGGTAACTTGTGCAGCTTAGTGCAGTATACCGGAGCTTACAACCATCTTGGCAGCATGTTGTTGCCATAGGTGCAGGTGCCTGATCAACTTTTTTTTTTCATAGCTGGGATGCAGTGAATCCCCAACTATCAGCCCAAACTGCTGCTCAGACTTTTGAACTACAAGCGTACACAATGACCAGTGTATGTTTTTGCTGCATCCCCTACCCTATATGCCTCATGACTGAGTGCATAGCAAGCAAAGCACGGGCCACCCAATGGAGGACTCAAAAGCACCTGCGCAAAACTTGCAACCATTGCTATGCAGCCTAGTTGGGCCGTACTATGTGTTCATATATGCCTGTACCGTGTGCATCAGTGTTCTCAGACTGCCTCAAAATGCGTATATCAGGGATGAGTGGCATGTGTGTTATGCAGAACAAGGGCTTGAGCTTGATTACAGCTCAAGAGCTGATTGATGTTGACCCTGCCTTGCCTTGGTCAGAGAGAGGTTCAATGCTCACAGATCTGGCAGAATACACCTGTTCTCACCTGTACCACCCTATTGTATCTCAGCTTCAGAAAGCGTTTCGAGCGCTAGCAATGTTTCTGGGTAAGTGCACTGTTGCTGCCCATGCAGAACAACAAGTGTTCTCCAATATTGGCAAATTTTCCAGTTGTTGTGATCTTAAAGTAGCTAGGCCGTTCAGCAAAATGTGATGTTGCTGCTGGTGTTCAATATTTGCTGTCGTTGCCTTGCCATTGCTGCACCGCGTAAAAGCAAAAGCTGTTGTGTCTAACCATGTTGCTTCTGTCATGGATGTCATTCTGAAATTTCTTCAAATTGTTCATGTGGCAGCGCAATGTCGAGCACTATAGTGACTTGTCCTGTCCAAAAGTCTTGGTAGTTGAAGAAAATCAGTCAGCACAAAATCCATGCGGCATGCAATTTCATATGCAGACAGTTTGACCATTCTGCCATTGTTTGCAGACATTGAAGACATGCAAGCAGCAGTCATTGCAGCTGCTCTGCGTCTTGCTGGTGCTCTACATCAGGCAATAGCATCCCGCCAGTGTCTGGAGTTTGCCCATCTTGGCTCAAGCAGATGGTACACAAAGCCATGGCCGAGTTTGAAACCAACTGAACCGCTTGGCGGTTGCCGCAAGCTTGTTGTGGATGCCTTTATGCTGCTGCAAGCTGTGCAGAAACAGACACGCGGACCAGCTTGTCACGGTGCCTTCATGTCACATGTCTCCTTTTGCACTCCCTTTTGGGCTCCTTGTTGTTGACCCTTTTGTTGGCATGCTGAGACAATGCAACTGTACACAGATAGCGATGACTCACATTGACCTTGCGTGTATAAATCCCTGCTGGGTCCTTATGACAGTAAATACTATTGGTATTCATGTTGATGTTTGATAAAAACAGCTGCTTTTGCCGCTGTGGCCGTGCGTCTGCCAAATTGTTTGCATTCTATCTGCAAGCAGCTACAAACGCTGATGCATTCAAATGGCTTGTGCACTGACGTATTGCTTGGAATGCAGCCTTGGAGATAGCCAATTGTGAGTTGGTGAATACATACCTGGCACATCCGCAAAACTTTTATGTGACAGAGCGACTAGGCCCTGCTTGCATCGAAGTCTTTGAGGGGCAGTCAAGGTCAGATGCTGTTACAGGTGAGAGAGCACAGCAAATGTCAGTTGCTTTTGACGCTGGAGCTCTTTTGTCTCTCAAACAGCCACCAAGCCTACAAGGCGGATTGTATACACTTCTGTGGTGATAGTCATGCTACGTCGCTTTGCCAGCAGTAGGTTTGCAATGACTAATGCTGACTCCTTCATGCACCGCATACACCTTGGTAAAACTCCTTGTCATGGCCTTGTATGATGCAGTTGCCCTCTGCCATAACCACAAATGACTGCTATAACAGAAAAGGTGCCTGCAACTCCTTGCACTCTTTTTAGCAATCACCCAGGAAGTTTTTGGTGTCATCAAAGCGGCATGCTCTGGCTGGAAAGTTTGCAACAACCGACTGACAAGCTTCCATACATTGCTGAAAGTGCTCATGATACACATTAGTACTACAAGCCAAATTGGCACAAGCATGCAAAGCCAGGGCTTGCATGCAGAGTCCCCAGCAGCCATCAAGCTGTTGGCAGGTTGTATACGGAAGCTCAAGCAGGCAGCTCAGCTTGAGCCTGTGCCTGAAATGTGCTGCTGTCAACTTTGCCACGGTCTTCGGCATTTCTTTGCGGGACCAGCAGAGAGCGTAGAGCTAGTTGTGCAAAATCATGGAGAAGCTCATCATATTTTTCAGTGACCCTTGCATGAACTTGATGCAAGCTTTGACAAAATGCATTTGCAACTGCATGAGCTTTTGATACCAAGAGTTTCAGCATCTTGAGTCTGACAATGTGAGCGTGCATCACAGGCTTTTGCACACATAGCAACCTGCAAGACATTGTGTCATCAGCATAGGCATTCACAATCGTACTGACACAGCTGCTCTGCTCGTCAAGATCACATGCAGCGCAGACCAGCACTCATCACACATGATGTGCAGTTTGACTATTGTTTGTCCGCCTCTGCAGGCAGGTGCAACGCTGTGCTGACTGGCAAGGACATGTGCTGATAGAGAAGCAGAGACACAATGCCAGTTACTCTGGTCAACGCTTTGTGGGTATAAAAGAGCTTGCCGCAGACAAGGTCAACAGGGTGCAAGCTGCCAAGCAGATGTTGACAAGACTGCAAGGGGAGCTAAACCAGGTATGTCTTGCATGCAACAACTGGTGATCATGAGCTTGTGTATCTACCTTGTACAGCAGAAGTATCTAAACACACACAAGTGTCTCACATCACAGCTTAGATCTTCTTTCAGTGCCAGCTCTGCACATCGCAGTAATGCACAAGGCTTTGCAGGCAGACGTGCATGAAGTCCAGATTGCTGTAAAGCTTATGGACAGAGGCTTGGCAACCCAAAGTGCAATGCAGGTAGTTGTTGACTTGTTCATCAAGAGTGGGCAGCCTCCTCCTGAAGACCATGCAGCTGCACACATTCCAGCACCTGCACACATTCCAGCACCTGCACACATTCCAGCACCTGAACCTGAGCCAGAAAATGTCTTGTACCACCTGACTGACTTCAACAATCGCCTCACGACTAGAGCTGTATCCCACAAGCATGGCTGTAATAGCTGCAGGGAGCCAGCAATGTTGTATGATAATCTCCCTTTGTGCAGAACCTGTAATGCCTCTTCCATTGACAGTTCCCTCCTACGGGAGCTAGCTAGCAATGAAGACAACTTTGCATTGCGCTGAGTCATAGGGGGAGCACTGAACGCATGCCCGGTCATGCCAGCTTTTACTGCATCCTGCATCCAATGCTGCTGGACTCATATGTGTTGTCTCAGGGCTATTGACAGTTGCTAGCGTCTGAGCCTGCAAATGCTTGCCTGTCTGCAATCACAGGGTGACATTGTCCATCGTGATGGGCACACTAGCTTGGTAGCACTCAGTGACAGCAATTTGCCTTTGAGCGCCGCTTCATATCCCTAGAGCATAGCATAGCATCTTTTCAAACCTGTACTGCGACGTGTCATGGGAATGTATCAATGAGTCATGGTATAGCAATGCGTTGCTTAGACTCTCTGCGCGCTACTTTGCAGCAAGCCTTCATGCTGCAAGCTCAATCCCTCTTTGCTCCGCCCACCCTCAGCTTGTGAGGGCTTTTCAGCCCAGATACCCCCTCGCGGGCAGACTCGAGCGTCTCAGTTCCCTCTCTGCACTGTCACTAGTCAGAAGCGCCTGCAGCCGCTGAGTCGCAAGTTCTTGCCCGTCAAAGTCAGCCAAGTTGGCTGGACGCCACTGGCATCCACCACCAAGCTGTGGCGCGTTTGATCGGCAGAGTTTGTTTTGCGAGTGTTTCTCGCGCCCTTGCGAGCGCGTGCAACAAGGGGTTGCTGAACGCGTTGAGTAGCGTCTGTAACGCATTAGGACGACATCAGCGCACAAGCATCGGCCAGCCATGCTGACCGTCTATGCGCTAGCGGTGGCGTGCATCGTCGGTGTTTGTCCCTGTGCAGCTCAGCAAGTCTACAACACCACAGTGGTGCAATTTGCTGAAGCAATGGTAAGTCTGACAAGCACTGCATTGGCAATTGACTTACGCTCAGCGTAATAAGCGGCTTGCAGCATTGCAGCTTCATCAAACTCTGCTCAAATGCATGCTAAAGCAAGAAGTTATGTGAGCTCTTTACAATTTCGACTGACAGCGCAAGGCTCTTAACAAGCTCTGCAATGCTGTTCAAGCAATTCATGCAAGCATTAACAAGGCAGAGCTTGTCAAACTTTAAGCTTCATGTTCGCACAACACAGCCTGTAAAGCTATGCGTTCTCTCAGGCAAATGGACCAGACAATCCAAGCTGTGGGTTTGGACCCCTGAGCTTGACAAGTTTCCCCTATGGGAAGGTGGCATCTCTGAGTGCCAACAGTCCATTGCTGCAAGGCTTGCCCCAAGGTGGCTGTGGTGCTTGCTTTCAGCTGACTTGTGAAGCTGGGGTGAGCCCTGGTCTCCTGCCTTCTTGCTAACTTGAGTGTGCTTGCGCCCTGGTCAGGATCACGATTGTTGCAAGCAAGGCATCTTGCATGTTCACATGTATAGCGCTGACCTGTAGTGTCAAAGTCACAGAAGCTGCTGTCAGTCTTCAAGCACATGCTGCCAGGAGCAAGTTATTTGTGCAGTTTGTCACAGCTGCTCAGCTACAATGCTGCACAACACCTATGTCAGCATGAAGCTAGTGGGTTTCGTCAGAGCCAATCAAGGCATCATGCATGCGCTTGCAATTTCCTTCTGTCTGTTTGGAACAGTTTAAGTACTTGAGATTGCTGGGTGCATTGCAGGCAATCTGTCAAGACAGCAATTCAGCTACTGTGGTGCAGTATGTGGACTCTGGGGACGCAACCCTGAGCATCAGGCAACAAGAGTTCACTGCTCTGGCGCCCGCATATCTTGGCAACATCCCTGTGTCTGTACAGCAGGTGCAGATGCTCCCCCTTGCCTCACTTGTTGCTCACAACCATGTCTAAACATACCATTTGTGCGCAGTCTCGGTATCTGCTGTCCACAGCAGCGCTGCTGCGTGCATTGCTGCAGATGCTGATAGCACAAAGCCTGTTTCTGTGATGTGTGAATTTCTGCAAAGCCTGGAATGCGCTTCTTTCTCATGTCAGGCTGACTCAAGATATTGCAGTCATTAGAAGCATGCCTTGCAATACCCCTTTGATGACCAGTAGAAGCCTACATTCATGCCAAGCCAGTCCTTTGTTTGCTGTTGCTCTGCACATCTTATGCTTGCCTGATTGCAGCAGCAAGTTTTGGCTTGTGGGTGCAGGTGAATTGCAGTATTGCTGGCAACATAGTGATCAGGGTCCTGCAGTACAGAGCAGCTCTGGGTGGCTACCTTCAGCTCACCTTCCTGAACATCATTGGCGGCATTGACTCAGTCCTTGTCAGCCAGTCACAGGCCAATGTGAGTTTCTAGTCACTCTGGCAATCACAGCCGTGCCTGCACTGCAGGCATGCTATGGGTTACAGTGTGCGCTCAGATCAATGTTGTGTGGGCTCATTTCAAAGCCTGCATGTTGACCATGGGTTTTGCTTGATATTTCTTCTGCTGATTATCATACAAGCATTCATCAAGGCTACAAAGCAATGCTTATGGCTCTCAAAGATATACCTGAGGCTGTCAACACAAGAGATCACTTGATGGTGTGAAAGTTTGCATGAGGGGAGTGCTATACAGCATTGCCTTGAAGCAGCACATGCACGGCTTTTGTACTTGCAGGTCTGAGCCTGAAAGGGTGCAGCGTCTCTGTTGGAGCTGGCCTTGATGTGCACCTTTAACACAATTGCATGTCAAAATCAGTTCTGAATGCTGCTGCAGAAATTCCAGAACATGTACAATCAGAATGGTGCTGTTTGGGTTGTGAGCAACATCCCTCCGCCTCCTTTGGATATACGCATTGTCGCTCCTGATGGCCAAGCAGTCACTGCAGTGTAAGTCTGCTGCAACTGCTGACAGCTTTACACTATACACACCTTCAGTATGGCCTTGAACCCAGCTTGCAGTCATTCTATGGCATTCAATGACATGATTGCGTGCTATACAACAGCATCTGCTGTCAGCAGCCTGTACTTCTGTTGACAGCTGAAGTCAGCACAGGGTCACATCGCTCCTTGTTGCCACCGACATCTCTGATATCAGAGCTAGGTCATCTTGTTGCACAGCGCGAGAAGCCATCCTGACATGTCATACTGCAAAGCTGAGGGTATTGCATGCAACGCTGCAGGGGTGCTATCACAAGGGCAACAACTGGGGACTACCCAACACAGGTTCAGTTTGCCGCAACTGACCAGACTGCCAGCACAAACTCACCGTCAGGCGGTGGAGTGGCAGGTGAGGCAGAAGTTTCTGCAGGGTGCTCATTGCATCCTGCCAGCAATTGCCACATCTGCTTTGCTTGTTTACGTTCCTTGTAGTCGGTAATGGTGAGTAGGCAGATTACAAGTGAGCAACGCGTCAGCATTCCACATTGACTATGTAGCCTTCTTTGTAGTGACATGGCAAAATTGCCAAGCCTGCCGGCCAATTGTCATGCGCATCAAAGAAGGTAGTCACATGGCTTTGCTGTTGTTCTGGTTTGAGAATGGTGTTTCCTTCTGGCAGAAGATGTGCGTGAGCGCTAAATCTTCAACACCCTATGAGCCTCATACTTGCCGTGATTTTTGCATGATCACGGGAACAAAAACTTCTTGTGTCCTCAATGACGTTGATTTTGTGGTGCAGTCTACACTTTTCCACCTGCGGTACCTGAAGCGCCCCCAGCTGCATCTGGCCCGCCACCGCCCCCTGAGCCCCCATCTTCAGAGGGGCCACCATCAAATTCGCCTGCACCACCGCTTGCAAACAACAAAGCTTTACTGCAAACCGATTTATCTACGACAGATTCCAAAACCTTGGATGCTCAAGCAGCTGCTCTGGCAGCTCTTGCAGCAGCTCCAGCAGAAGCTGCTGCAGCAGGTGCTGCTGCACCTGACACGCTTCTGCCAGCATCAGTCATGCTGTCGGAGAGATCTGGAACTCCTCAGGCAGCTTCAGGTGCAGCTTCTTCAGCACCAGCACCAGAAGCTGTTGCAGCAGTGACGTCTGTAGGGCAAGGCAACTTCACCATCTCAGGGCTGCTGACATCATCAGCCCCTGCGCCAGACGCAGATACCCCAGTGGACTTTACCAAGTCAGGTCTTACGACTTCGCAATCAGCTACAGTGCCTCTCAACAACACCTCAAATACCACACTGCAACAAGCTAACATCACAGCTGCAGAGACAGCTCCATCTGTGCCGACGCAAGATGGACTGCTGTATAACCTGAGGGTATCAGCGATAAATGGGTCTTGCAGAACTCTGTGGCAGCTAACACAACTGTCACCCAACTTGACTACATGGGCAGCTCTTGTTGAGGTAGGACACCAACCTCATGTCTGTATTGCCAAACAAGCTGTCTGGTTTTCTTACAATGCTTTCAGCAGGCCTGCATGTCTTCACTGTGACTTCAGTGTAATCAATGAAATAAGCCGATTCAGCCATGTTCAGTCTGCTTGCAAAAGGCTTTGGCAGCAACAGTCCCTCCGTTTACAACTGTCTGGCTTGCTGCTGAGCACTCGCACTGCAGACTTTAGCCTGCATGAGTGGTGCATGTTCCTTGCTTCCTGTCGTCTATTGCTGAACATGATCTACATCCGCAGTGAAGTCCAGTTTCTCGCCAAAAAAGCTGTTTCATCCCTGAGTATGTGTGACCCTGAGTTGACTCTGTCCACTTTGGGACTTCGACAGTGTTTAAAGAAAACTTTACTGCTGCTGCAATGCAGGCTGCTGGGCTGATTCAGGCCCTCAACAGCTCCACAAGTCAGCTGACTGTCTTTGCCCCTGTCAATGCAGCATTTGATGCAGAAGAGATACAGGTACTATAGCAGTCTGCTTACAACATTGCTGCACATCATGCAAGCAAAGACAGTAGATTGCCTGCCTGCCTCAAATGCTTCTGATCAACAATCATTTGCAAGCAGATGTTGATATGCAGCTTTATGCATAGACTAGCAAAGTTGCACGGTGTATGACTGCAGACCTGTTTTCACCATGCTACTGTTGTTGCTGCTGCTGCGGCTGCTGCTGTCTGTACTGCCGCATCAACACAATGCGTGTTCTGCAGATTACAAATGGCTTAAAGTTCACCCTTACTCAAGTCCTTGCTACACAGCCCAAGCTCACAGCAGCTGCCATCGCACAGCAAATTGTGCCTGGATACCATGCCCTCTCAGCACTGTCAGCTGGGGCTGTTCTCAACACAAGCAATGCAAACACCAGCCAGTCATTAGTGCCCGCAAGTCCTGATCAGCTGACTGTGGTCTACGCAGGCGGCAACACTGCACAGGTAGATCTGTAACAAAAGAACCTTTGGCAAGTGCTGTCAAAACTGATGTGTAAAATCTCAACATCCTGCCTGGTCTGGGTTTGTTGCACTGTTGTACCTGTCACTCGTTACTAGATGCATAAGAGATACCATTGCAGTCCTGATATCAAGCACCCTGCTAGTCCAGAAAGTCTTCACCAAGCTGATGCGTGTCTGGTGGACCTTGCGCCTAGCCAGTCTCTACAAAGTCATCTGCTTGCGCATTGTGGTCCAATCGTCTGAGCTTGCCTGACAGCATCAGCAGCCAAGATGTTTGCTGAGAGAGGCAGATGGCTGAAGCTGATGAAAATGAGCAAGCTGCTTTGCGACAGGACCAATCTTTCTGCAGTACTTCTCAAGCCTGTGATGGTCTGATCTGGCTGTGATCTTGAATGAGTCTTGCATGTCTGCAGGTCCACAGCGCACAGAGCACAGCAAATGTGCTGCAGACAGACATTCCAGCTTGCGGCCCCAGCTTGCTGCAAATCACTGATGCCTTATTTGTGCCAAATGAATTTCATGCAAACAATACAGTGGGCTTGACTACTGGCGGACAAGATGCAAACAGCACCGCAGTGGCAGGCTGAGCTTCAGCAAAGACATGTAACATCATCATTCAGCACAGAATGATGAGGACCAGTAGGCATGACCACAAAGGATATGGGGCAGCTTTGTGTTAGCTAATAAAGGGCGCACAACTCAGAATAAAGATAGGATGTAAAACATGGGGTAGGACAGGGCATGATTGCGTCAGCCATTGGCATTCAAGATCAGCAGACACTCTGATGATGTCAGGGTTTAACAATTTCAAAAGGATGAGCATCAGCTGCGGTAGCTTGTTCACCAATTATTATGTAGTCAACAACTGCAACATCATGCTTCAACTGCAGGGTGTTTGTTCAATGCATACGCAATGCCATGACCCGGCTGGCACTTGGCAATTGGAGCAATATTTGCAATGTACAGCATCTCTTCAAAGAATTCTTAGCTGGCTTCGCCTTGATCCATGCCATGCATGCATTATGCAGTCTATATTACGCATGAGATTTGAGCACCTTCAGCAATATTAATGTGATGCATGTTGTGCACAGCGCAAAACTTCAGGCAGCAGAGGGCACTGCGTTGAGGTGACTGGACCCTGCATATAGCATGGCAGTGTGCCCAGAACACAGTACTTGCAGTCACTGTAAATGCAGACATGATAGGCGTTCATCATCATCAGTACTTGCTTACAATGTCATTTGCTTCACAGATCTTGAACAAAGCTAAAACAAGATTACACTCGCAGATATACACTTATTGTAGTCTACACACTGTTATCTTTCTATCCTTGTAGTCTGCAGACTGTTACCTTGCTGTAACACTGTTTCAGGGAATGGTTGAGCGACATTGCCAAATCACACTACACTGGGAATGGTGCTGAAGCTGGAAACTGTTGCGCTAGTGAACGCAGACGACACAGTTACTAGTATGAGATCACAAACTGACAACACATCACGATAGCCTTGTCTTAGCTGTTCTCATTGCATGTCTCGAGAGCAAGTCCTCGTGACCACCAACATCAGCATCTCTGGTCATACACTGTTTTGAGGGAACATGGTGAGCTCTCCAATCAGCTTCATCAGCATTGCTTGGCGGATGTGAAGACCAATCAAGCTCAAGCTGCTCATCATCAGCATCTGAGCCAGCGTCAGTTGACTCTTCTTCATCAGTGTCAGTAGTCCTACTGCTCTCTGATCTGGCGGGCTCATACTGCCCTGAGTAATCCTGAGCAGTTGAGTCATTGGCAGCATCAACAGCAGCTGTGCAAAGAAGATCACTGGAAGCGTAGTCAGCAGCTGCCTGGCGCTGCAGCTGAGATGGGATGACCAAGTGGGCTGGCATGGGCCACTCTGAGCCAGAAGTTGCTGCTGCAGCTGCCATCTGTCCCTCCTGATGACTCACGCCGGAATCTGACATGCAGCCATGTGCCCAGACTTGCTGCTGAGGATGACTGAAATAGTCCATGTGACTGTGCATGGCAGGGCTATAGCTGACACTGTACATTGGCTGTTGCTGTTGCAGCTGATCGTTGTAAGCTGACTCTTGTAAGACAGCTGATTGTGCATAGGGCAGGGCTGCTGGGTACTGCCCTGAGACTACGTGGGGCAGGGCTGCTTCAAACTGGCCTGGAATTAGGGCGGCTTCATACAGGTTATCCTCAGGATACTGCTGTGCTCTGTACTGCATGTCAGGGTGAGTAATCCACTGCCACTGACTCAGATTGGTCCTCTGATCAGCCCTTAGATCTGCCTCAACTGCCCTGCCCTCCTGCCACTGTGCAAAGCTGTTTGATGGCATGCCTGTCACATGACTGTGCATACTGCTTTCCTGTCCCAAGCCCAATTTTGTGTCAGCCTCTTGCAGAGGTGCCCTGCTGACTAAGGACTCTGCACCAAGCAGCGCGTGCTGCCCAGGATGACAAATCCTGACATACCCCAAGTCCTGATCAGGCAGCTGTGCGTCTGAGGGAGGCAAAGGCATCTGAAGCTCCTGGAACCTGCCCTCCTTGTCCAATCTGAATTTCTTGGGCGGGCTACAGGGGTGACTGACATTTGGGTTGGCCTCTTCAGCTTCCCCAAGCAAATCAGGCAGAAGGCTGCGCTTGCTGCTGCGTAGAGAGCCATTGCCTGCATGGCAACCAAAACTACCGCTTAGATACAGCCCTTGTTGCATATCAACCCTGATGCCTCAATAATTTGCACAGGGCACCAGGCAGATACTTAGGGTCTGCTTGTGCATCAATGCAGTCACACGGAAGGCCTTATGCATGTGGCGTTTGCGCTATTGACATGTTGCCATGCTCAAAGCCCAGGTGACAGCAGGCTCGGCAGTAACTATCAAAAAAACTGCCCAGAATGGCACCATTGCACCGCACAGTCCAAAACAAAGGCAGCACAAAATCAAGCTTACTTCGCATTATCAAGCTTGTCAATCAAAGTTGGTCAAACTTAGTTAGGCAATGCAAGTCAGCACACACACCATCAAGTAGCACAACACATGCAGAGGCAGACAATGCATACCAGGAGGTGGCTGGGCAGTGCCAATGAGACCAGAGCCAGTGGAGGGCAAGGACCCCATCCTGAACTCCACACCTGGCTTGCCAATCCTGCTTCCCTTGCTGCTGTTTCCCTGTGCATGCCAACAATCATTGAGTATATTTATATTGAATTTGCATTTTGCAGATACAATGCGATCTGCTGGTTTCATTGTGCTCTGTGTAAGCGCACAGCAAGGTTTTGACAGCTTTCCAACAAAACAAGCAGAGGAGAAGATACGTATGTGCACGCCAGCCAGCATGCAATGATCTGTAACGAACATCAAGTTTTACAAATGCATGTGTGTCCATGCCAGGCAACACCACCAGCCGCAAGGCAAACCCAACAAGGGGAGACACAGTTACAGCCTTAGTAACACGAACTTGAGCCATGACTAACCTTGGCAGCCTCTTGCATGACTACATCTGAAGCCTGCCTGGCAGCCAATGCATCCCCAGTGTGAAGCCTGGGGTGGTCACGGGGGTAGAAGGGGGCGGCATGGGGGCTGAGGAAAGGTCCAGGAGCCATACGTGCCTTTGATGGTGACCTGCATTAGTCGACCGAGGGTGCATGATCTGATCTTGAACTTCAGTGCAAGAAGCCTGGTCAGCAGAAGGCTAGCAGTGAAGATGTTGATACGCGTGAGCATCAGCAACAGCTGTTGCGCAGGAGGGTCTGTGATGAAGTCAAGCAGAAACACAGAGCTATTCAATTTGATGGAAGTTGTCACAACACCACAGATCAGATGGAAAAGCGCCATTTGGATGTGCAAGCAAAGCTATATCATAGAAGAGGCTGACCTAGCAGGACTGGCAGCCATTGAATTCCCGCCAAACTCAGGCATTCTGGCAGAGGCGCTGATGTTGATGACCTGCTTGCCTGCGTCACATTTGGCGGCAGGCTGGATTCGGTCCATCATGGCGTCAATCCTTGCCTGAGATGCTGCCTGCATGTCAAAAAACGGCGTGATGCTTGAGAGCTTTTGTGATGCTGGACCCAGGTCGAGGGGTGGGGGGGGGGGGGGGTTTGNNGGGGGGTGCGGGGGGGGGGGGGTTTGGGGTGTCCATCATGATTCACCTGATGAACACCTGCCTGGGGAGCAGGTTGACCTGCTCTCTCCCTTGAAAGCTTTTGTGAAGCATCAAGACTCATGTTTGCTGTCACACACTGAATGACGACCTGACCTAATGCGTACCATGAGAAAGGACAGTGAATTTTGTTTGTGTGATGCCCACGCTGACAGTGGGAACAACTCAAGTCAGACTGGAATGTCTGATCAGCTTGAGGACTCAAATTTGGTCCTCATGCTGGTCTCAACATGAGTGATAAGAACCAAATGCAACTGTACACTTGTTAACCCCATCTTGCTGTCATCTATGGCACCACCAGCAAAGTGGTGAAATGATCAGACAGGTCGATGTTTTGACAATTTCATTGAGCCTGATGCCACACAGATGTGTGCTGATAGTTGTGAAGTCAGGAGGTAGCGTACCATGGCACTGGCAATGGCCTGAGGCAGGTTTTGGGCAGCTTCCTTCAGGTACGGGAACTCCAGCAGCTGCGCACATGTTGGTCTCCTGGCTGGGTCAGGCTGTATGCACGCCTGCACAGACAGACACAGCTTTTGAGCCCCCCTGATCATGCCTTTTTGATCGTCAGATATCTGTGTATTAGCAGAGGAAGCACAAAAACACGCTGCAGGGCTTTTCTCCTTGCCCAGGTACCACAAGAGATAAAATGTACCGAAAAGCAAGATCAAACCAGAAATCTCACCACAACAGCAATCTTATATTGCCAGCAACTGTCTGTAATCCAGCATGCATACCACCACAGAGGTGGCTTTCATGTAGTAATGAAAGCAGCAAGCAGACTCATGTGCACATGTTTTTGAAAAGCATGCACCTTGGGCGATGCATAGTCTAGACGTTGTCTGTTGACCCCCCTACTGGGTCCCAAGGACAGAAAATGCAATTGATTGATAGTCTGCCAAACTCGCACAAAACCCACAGCACTCTTAGTGCTGAAACAGCATCATGCACATGGCAACTTCACTGCAAATCAGCAAACACTTACTCTGACCACTTCCAATTGAGCATAAGTCAACTGAGGAAATCTGTTTTCCAGGCCATCTCGTATGCTGCGGGCAGGGACCCTGATCTTAGCCATCTTAGGGTTTGCATGGATGATCCGCATCTGATCCCTTGTGAGGTGACCTGTCACCTTCATGATGAGCCATAGCTGATCTATGTCTGTTTTGCCGGGAAACAAGGGTTCCCCAGTTGCCATCTCAACCAAAAGACAACCTGAACAAGGAGAAATCACGTTCAAAACAGGTTCCTTGTGAGCAGATTTGTGTCTGTTTTGGAATTTCTGCCAGAGAATAGTGGCTCGCCAGTTGCCATTTCTACCAAAAGGCAACCCAAACATGGCAAAATTAGGCTCAGTGTCAGTGTGGCTGTCTGTTCTGCCAGAGATTCAAGGTTTGCCAGTTGCCATTCAACCCCAAGGTAACCTGAAGATGGCAAACACAGCTTCACCAATAGCACAATGAGGTACAGCTGATTTGTCTCTTTTCAGTTCCACCTGGATAGAAACAATTTTATGGTGAGCATGATGAGCCGTAGCTGATCAATATGTATATGTATATATGCACATGTTGCCAGGGAACAGAAGCTTGTGTGACGCTTTGTCAACAAGAAGACAACCTGAACACGACATACACAGCTACAATATCAACATGACAACCTATTCTCCTTGCCCTCAAATAATTACATAAGCAGGAAATGCAGATGGCAAGCGGCAGATGTTGAACGGAAAGGAAGAGCAACACAAAACAATGGAGAGCGCTTGAAGCATCAGCCGTTGGTTAGACAAGCAAACTCATTGTGCCACCGACAGCCTTGACGGCATGACCTGTTTAATTCCAACATCCTGCGCAATGACCCTGTGGCCAACGCAAAGAAAAAAAGTCTGCACCAATAGGCATTGTAACAGGATCCTCTACAAGTAGACGCAGCCAGGACTCATGACAACGGTGAAGCATTGTCTTACCTAAGGCCCAGATGTCCACAGACAGTCCATACTGTGTCTGCCCCAGCAGCAGCTCAGGAGGGCGATACCAGCGAGTGGCCACATACTCTGAGTACTTAACACCAGGGCCTGCTAGAGGCCGTGCAAACCCAAAGTCACACAGCTTGACGACTCCCTCTTCTGATAGCAGCATGTTCTCTGGCTTCAGGTCTCGATGCATGACCTGAGCAACAAGAGTTGAACCATGTCAACGCACAGGCAATGGGAATTCTGAGATCAGTGCGCTGTTAAAGCAATGCCCATGGCACTTGCCCTGCATTGAGGCTGTAAGTCAGTCAACAGAATGTCCCCACCCTGTAGAGACGAGATTGCAGAGCCTCAGCGTTGGTAACAGCTTGCATGTGGCACAGGCAGGCGGTAGCAGAAAGCCAAAACAAAGCAAAGCATGCAAAGCCTGGTGGTTTTCTCAGCCAGAAACTCTCAGCCCTTGCTTACCCTGTAGCATGCATCTCCAAAGGTTTTGTGATGTTGGGTGAGCGATGGTGCATGAGTGGGCACTATTGCATCAATGTGCATGAAGCACAACTGATATTGGTGCCGTTGTCTAGGGAGGCTCTTCTGAAATGCAGCATCTGTCAGCGCAGACGCAGTGTGTTGGAATGCAGTGTATGCTTGATCTCTGTGCAACGCATGCCTCTGCATGTATTTGATCTTGTCAGCAAAGTAATTTGACATCATTTGCTGTTTTTGTGACCGCCTATCTCCAAATCTTTTGCTTGCAAGAGTTTGTCGCAATTTTCTTCAGATACCCGCATCCTCTGCAGACTTTGTTTCAGAAACTTAATTTCAACAGCGACTCCTTCACCTGGTTAGGATAGCATGACTTATAGGTGCAGTGGCTGTGAACTGACCATACCTTATTGTGATGAAGGAAGTGTACAGCCTGAACCAATTGCAGCATGTGAGACTCAACATCTACAATGCAAAGGCCGTCCTGGTATTCCTCCAGATCTTGCAGAAGAGTCCTGTCCACAAACTCAAACACCAGATGCAGCTGCCCTTTTGCCTGAAAGCTCTCCAGAAAGGACACCAAGTTTGGATGATACAAGGTCTGCAGAACTTGCAACTCTCTGGCAGCAGTTCTCTTCACCTGAAAAGCACAGCAATGACATGATCCAGCTGGACAAGCCAACTTTGCTCTACATGCACCCTTGCTGCAGGTACAGGTGAGAGGACTTCTGAGCGCGACATGTGAGAGATTTTGAGAGCATTCACCCTTTCTTGGTCGTTGGAGTCCTTGAACTTCTTTATTGCCACAAATGTCCCTGTTGCTTTGTGCACGCACCGTAGCACCACCCCGTATGTCCCTTCGCCGACCCTGTTGAGCACCTGGTAGTTCTGCAACAGATGGTGCCACGATTGTGCTCAGCAGTATAGCAGCATAACAAGCTAGATAGGGTAAAGTGTGCGTAAAAGCGCCTCAACGATCTGCTGTCACAGTACCTGCATCACCCGCTCAGCTTCGGTCTTCCTGCTGTTCAAGCCTGGTAGGGCATGGTGTCAAGTGTACAGCACAGCGTACGTCACAGCCTGCCGCCTTGTCCCACTGTTTGCCCGACACTCACGCAGCGACAATCGCAAGCCACGGCAGGCAGCAACAGGGTGCCTCCAGCGCCAAGCCGTGCCGCACTGTGATCCGTTTATGCTTTCTTTGTGTCAACAGCACGCACAGACATTTCGAACTCAGATCGCTTTTAGTCAAGATGAGGTCAGATTCCTCACAGAGTCAGCAAAGCAGATGAGTTTGCAGCACGCCACAGTCTTCACGCTTCTCTGCAATCATCATCGGTTGCGGCTACAAACGCATGTTCTGGCCAACAACCAACACCTTTTGTGACTCTGCTTCCTGCAGTTTTTGCAAACCGCAAAGCTGCTCGTTTTGGGAGCTTGAAATGGCATATATGGCTTCGATGTATAGAGCACCGTGCGGCAGGTTGGCAGTGACAAACTCTTCCAAGACATTGGCTCTGTCTCATCGGGCCACATTTGCGAGGCCCATGACCGCAAGAACAACCAAGAGCAAGCCTCAACTTGTGCATACTCTCTGCACGCTGAGCCAGTCAGAGATGAACGATCGCCCTGTCCAGGTGAGACTGCCCTGGCATCTCTCGCTCAGTCACTGCAATTCAGCACAGTGCATGCACGTGCTTCGGTAATCCAGTTGCCTTCACTGAACTCGATCTTTATTGCTTGCAGGGCCAAGAAGCATCACAGATTCCAGACCAGCAGCAGTTTGTCAGAAGCAAGCTGGCTGCTTTTGAGGCCCAGCGCTTTGCTCGATACAACACCATTATGGAAGCACAGACGGTGGCGCACCTTGAGAAGCTGGAGCGCGTCATTGCTAAGGCTGCAAAGCGCTCTCAGGAACGCCAAGCAAACCAGTACACTCTTGAAGCAAAGGCTAAGCTGCTTGAGAAGCAGCAAGAGCAGATCCAGTGTACCCTTCAGGAGCTGGACAACGAGCAGTCTGATGTCAGGCGGCGCCATGAGTTCTGCCTGAGACAGGCCAATCACAACAAGACCCAGACCGACAGAGCGCAAGTAAGTTTTGTTGCTGGCTGGACACATGGATTTCATTGGTCTGATGACAGGTTGCATCACGGCTGCAGAGCTCACAGCAAAATGCCTGAACGTATTGACAAACTGTTGTGCCTAACACTCCATACATGCTGTCAGCTTCTGCATGATGTGTTGAATCTGCAATCTGCTTGCAGGAAAAGGCCAGTAAAGCGAAGAAGCGGTCTGCCCGCATCCAGCAGCAATTGTGGAATGCACAGCAGGAGCTCGGCAGCCTAGACAAGCTCAGAAGCTCGCATGAAGAAGAGGACAGGAGCCCTGCTGAGCAGGCACTGTTTGAGGCAATCATGCGTATGGGAACAGTGCTGGAGAAGCCTTTGAGGCCTGCGTTCAGTGCAGTGCAGCAGAATGATGAGAAGCTTGCATGGGTGGAGGACCCAGAGGTCATGTATCTGTAAAGCAGCACCATACAATTGAGATTTTCAGCCCCTACAGATCTGTCGGACTCAAGCAAGCTGACTTTGCTGACATGTACTTTTTCTCCGGCATTTCAGCAGTACTGGCTATACAACTGCCAAAGAGATGCATTTGCTTCACAACATTACAGCACATTCACAAAGAATTTTCTTTGGGAAGCAGGCTTGCCTGTCTCTGATTTTGCTGAGCATATGTTCTTGAGTTGGTCTGGCTAGTGTTTGCTATTTTGCAATGTGACATTTGCTATATAATGATACGTGCACATTTGATTTTAGAGATAAGCAAAGATTGCTGTGTAGCTTATGGACAGACTTGCAACTGAGTACTTTGTGTGTGCCCAGCACACTGTGCTGCTGAAATGATGCAGCCTGTGCTTTGTTACTGTATTGTTAACTGTTTTGTGCAAACACGCTGAGTCACCAACTGTGTTCCTTCAATGAACAATGAGCACTTTGTCTGAAGTGAGTTGTGAGTGTAGAAGGAGTGGGAATACACTTGACAACTTTCTTTTGCAGCAATTGCAGTTGCTGCAATGAGAACAACGCATAGCTGTGCGTAGATGCAATGATGCATTTACAGCATGAACAATGATCACACAGATGCCTATCTGCCAATGCCACATGCCTGCATCATCAGAAGCTGGACAAGCAAAGCGTTGCAACCTTTAGAAGCTCTCAAAACACACATGCAGCGGCGGCCTCAGCAACACAGACTGTTGCCATAAAGATGCATGCTGTTCTGCGTGACAGCAGGAGTCAATGCCTTCTTATACCTTCCACCTGACTTGTTTTGTTGTATGTCATGTGATGTCTTTCATCAGCCAATGATGAGCTGAAGTTTGAGCTCACTGGCAGCCTGATGAGATGTGCCCAAAGGTGCTGTGATGCGCCCAATGCTGACTTCTGAGTGTCAGCCATATGTAACAAGGGCCATGATGCACATCTCAGGATTTTGCTTTTGCAGCTTTGTTGAGACTACTTTGCAGCAAACAAAGTGAAACAGTATGTGACACATGCAAGGGCTTCAGTTGAGGGTCCTTCATTGGAAATCCCAGTCATCCAAGGCAGGAACAGCATTGCTACATGGTGTACTTTGTTTCTGCACCAGCAAAGTTGTGGATATTTGCTGTTGACGGTGGAAGGCAAATGTATATCTGGTTATGATTGTGGTAATTATGAGTTGCACAGCTGTGAATCTGTGGGTGGTTCCTGATATGAAGGCTAATACAGGCAAGGCTTTGCTAGCTTGCTCTCATGGCAGATGACCCAGCATGCATTTTGTCAGAACGGTGGCTCCTTTCTTGTGTGATGTTGTGCGAAGCAGCAAATACTTGGATTTGAAAACATTCGATAAGCTTTTGAGCCCTTTCAATGCATCGCGTGCCCTCAGCAAAACACCATCGATCTTGCAGTAGAAGTGTCCAAGGCTGTGCAACTGCGTCGTGTTACCTGGGAAAGCTGTTCAAGCATGCGCCAACACGGACATACAGAAGGCCACCTGTCGTTGGGCTCCAGTCTTGTGCATGATCGACGCTACGGTGAAGTAAAGCAGTTGAATGTTGTGCTAGAGCTTTGACCAGCCAAGCCTGTGCTAGGGTTTCTGGATTTCTTTGCTGACTGGATGCCATAGCAACTGCAGGTCAGCAGAGCAAAATGCGCTTGAGACGGTCGGCACGCAGTTGCATGCTTGTCTGCCGCCTTTCGCTGCGCTTCTGATTGCAGTGCTGTTGCTGCATACAGTCGGCGGTTTCGTTGTGTCACGGCTAGGAGAGCATCTCACGCCCTCGATGCAGTGGCTGATGACCCGCAGCGCTGGGCTTGCGGTCTCCAAAAACGTGCATCCGAGCTTCAACCAGACTGCTGCTTCTTTACACGGATTCAGTTACACGGCTCCCCATACAAGCAGGCCGACCTCTCGGACCCGGAGAGTCTCGAGCTCTAAGCTCAACCTGCGCTGTTCCCTTGGACGCTCCGGGGACAAACTTCCCAAGGCTTCAGATGTGAGCACTTTGTTGCATCCTTGTGCATGCTGATGTATTGCTGCATCAGAGCTGCGCCATCATGACCAATCAGCATCGACCCCAAGCAACTTTTTCAAGAGCTATTTTATTGTGACTCGCAGGTGTGCAGGCTGTCAGATGAGGCTCTCAAGCAGCAAACACAGGACGCTGAAACCACCTTCCTGCACTTTGATGCCTTGGCCAAGCAGAAAGCGTCAGCAGTGCAGCAGAACCAGGCTGCCATCAGAGAGAAGGAGCACATCCTCAGACAGCTCCTCAGAAGCAACAGCCCTCCAACCCTGGACGAGTTTGACGTTGATGAGCAGACAAGGCACATTGAGGAGCAGAACGAGCGCCTGATGGCCACCATGGATGAACAGGATGGCAATTTGGCACAGGCCAAGCAGGAGGCCGACTCTGCTTGGGAGAAAGCGCAGCATCACAGCAGCCAGTGGGACACTGCTGTGGTATATTTCTGTATACACATATATAGTTCTGTCACCTTGTCACGCAGGCTTTGCGTGTATCAATGATTGCTGTTGATGGTGTCCTTGTAACATGTAGCATGACCACATTGCTGACGCAGTGCATTGTGCTGTGTGGAGTTGTGCCTCAAGAAGCTATTGCATGTTCACTTTAGACAGACAGCGCTAACGCCCATGACAATACCCAATGCTGCTGTCAGTGCCATGTCACTTGTGTTCACCTGACATTAGGTGCATTGCTGCATCTAGACATTGGCAGCATGGCTGCATGTACTTTGAGTCAAACTCGAGCCGTGACCATAGTACTCGGTCACAATAATATGACACAATATCATGACTGTCACCTCTGTGGTCAAGGCAATGTGACCGTGAAATTGGCTGATGCTTTTGCTGATGCTGCAGCATGAAGCTGAGGATGCACTGTACCACACTGCAAGAGTGCAGAAGCTCATTTGGGATGCGTCCAAGGAGGTGAATGGTCTTGACATGCCTCACATCCTCAACAGCATGCACAAGGGAGCCATGACACCCCATGAGAAGGCCCTTGCAGAGACTCTGCTCAGAGTTCTGCGAGTGCTGGAGTCTCCCAATGGATTGGATGCAAGGGGTGATGTCAGCCGATCAGATACTGCTCCCAAAGCAGAGCATTACTTGTGAATTACCCAGACTACCGACTCTTTACAGATATTTCCAGCCCAGACTCCTTGCTGCATCACAACATGTGGCAGGGATCAAGTCTCTTTACAGCCCATACTGCCCTTCTGCCTATGTTGGCAAAGCCCGTATGCCAAACAAAAGCCCCTGCCAAACCCAATAGTCCAAGTATCGCAAAAGGCTTTCTTTTGCAAGCCCAAGCTTGGCTGTTTTACAGCACTGGATGCTCAGTATGCGTAGTAGACTGCCTGTATTGAGTACAGCATGGTGAGCCTATTCAGACAGCACTTATATGGACAATGGATCTGCTGTTAAACAGGTGTCCATGGCACAACACCACAGAATCAGACGTGTATTAGGTACTGTATCCAGGTGTAAATTAGTTTTTGTTGCTTGCAATGCTACCTGCTTTCTCTTTTGGACAACCCGCCTGTTGAGTTTGACTGCTTTTATGACTTTCCTTGCTTGAACCAGGTGTATGCAAAACTCGCAGTTGCTTCTGCCATTCATTGCAAACTTGGAAACCCATTGTGAAATAATCAATCAAATCCTGTATGTTTTCAGCTGTAATGCCGCTGGCTGATCTGCAAATGCAACATTGCATGTGCTCCTTTGTTGCCGTCCGCCGCATGGCTACAAGTGCTGCCGTCCGCAACATGTGTCCTATGTCTCCCGTATGCCACACAGAAGCGTGAAGCAAAGGAAACTGACTTGCTGATTTGCATTGATGTTCAATAATACAACAGCACTGGTACATGCCTAAAAAGACACAGACAATAACAAAAAACGCGACCAATCAAAGAATGATTGCAACAGCGGTCTCAATGTGAAGGCAGTCCTAGAAGCCATACTGCACAGAAGAGGAAAAGGTTGCATTTATTGCACTGCAATTGTTGCCACGGCTACATAGCATTAGGCATTCTGCAGCTGCAGCATTATTATTGACTACATGGCCACACTGCACATCCAATTACAGCTCGCCACACAAGAAAGTATCAGATTTTGCTTCGCTGAGCCTGAATTGTGCAGCCTGTTGCTCACTGCAGCACATGCACCACACAGCAGGTCACTGGAACATATCAATCATTCTTCAGAATGTGAGCACTTGAGTGAGCATGCTGTTGAAGTGCCAAGCGCTCAGTGATCAACCTGTGCTGTAATCACTACAGCACAGCGTGCAGTGCTGTCCAGCAGGGACCAAGCTATCAATCCTGCGGCACAATCTTGGTGGACACAACTTGGGCAGGTGATGCGTGTCTGCCACTGTTTGCGGGTACAATTCTGCACACATATTGCTGATGCTCATGTGAGTCCATCATTGATCTACAGCAGGCAGCAAGCAGCCATACCTGCACACCCCACACAGTGTACGCACATGTGTATGCAACCACGTTCCCTTGCATGCTACAAGCTTATGGAATGCGGCTTTCAGAGTCAACTTAGACAGTTCAACGCCAGCTGTCAACGCAAACTGACGCAAAATGCAGACAGCAAGTTCACCACATACATTGAGGTAAGCTTTAGCCGGTGGATTGACAACAGGGGTTGGACTTGTACAGATGCAACTGATTCGCCTCATGTCATCATACAGTTGCTGACACTGCTGCGTCACACCAGTGCATGCCGCCAGAGGAACCCTTTGACAGTTGTTGCTTTGCATAGTGATGCTCAGCAGCCATATGCACTTTATTCAGAAGGAGCATTGCTTCTGATTCGTGCTGTAACAGAAGCATGCAGCTTTCTCAACCAGTACATTCAGATCTTTACACAACCTCTGAATGTACCCAATGATTATCAATGCAGCAAGCAGCAAAACAAGGTGTCATCATCAGCTGAAGCATGTTACTTGTTGCCCTTGTTTGCTGACACATTATCCACAAGCTCTAACGTGGCTGTTGGACTCATTTGTTCTTTTGCATGGATCACAAACAGACTGCACACTTTTGAAGTGCTGTGATGAGGCAAGCGCTTACCCTGAACACTGAAGACGAATTAATGGACCAACACAACTGCAACTTTGGCTCTAGATCTTGCCTTTGCATCTTGCCTGCAGCCAAGGCAGGTAGGACATAACTGCAGCGGGCAGGTCAAAACGTTACAAGGCGCGGCAACATATTGGTGGTGGGGCACATCAGCCATGTTTTATTGTGACCAAAGCCAGCAGGACAGAGGACGAATTGCCGCAGAGCAGGACAGAGTACGGCTGGTCACTACCAGGGTAAGGCACGACAAAACTTTGAACAAAGCAGGGTATGACAGCACCAGCATCCACAGCGTCTTATCATGCCTTGAGGACCAAGCCTGCTGAGTTCAATCCTGTGATTTGTGCCTAATGGGCTTTGGGGCACAAAGAGGGTCATTGAGGTACAAATGGAGGGCAGCTTTACTAGGCAGGGCCAGACTCTATGATGACAATGACGTTGTATTTTCATCATCACAGCTGCTGCTACAGCTGCTGTGGAACAAGTCGTACCTGAGTGGAGCTGCAGGTTGTAAACTCAGTCAACCCTGCAAAGCAACCATGATGGCTGCCTTCTGTGCAGACCTGTAGCACTGCATACACATACACACAGGATACAAGCAGGCAAGCTTTCTGTAGTCTACTCTCAGCAGTCAATGCAGTGTAGAGCTGAATGTCGCCCAAGCCAGAGTGGGCCACGAGCATATACTGTCCCAGCGTAAGCCTTCATCTCAGTCACACTAGCCTGAGCAACAGTATACGCAGGTGTGTACAGCAAAAGCTGTGCATGAGGTTTGCAATCCTTGGAGTGGTGTTCCTTCTGTGCTAATGCCATCATACCAGGCACCACTGACAATACCCATATAGGAAGTAGGTGAGCTTGATAGTGGTTCACAGATGCATTCCATAGACCAGCTGTACACGTCTGCTTGCAAGAAACGCAGCTGTGCACGGCACAATACACACCTGCAAAAGCGTAATTCTCACACTGCAAGCTGTGGATTTGCCCCCATCACCAGCTGCATGCCTGAGGACGCACTGCTGCTGTCAGTGTGCTAAATGTACTTTTCCCTGCCGTTGTGCACCGCCTGCATGACAAGCTGCTTTGCTCATGGCCCATTTTTGCCAACTAAAGCATTCAATGATGCTACTGTAAGTTGGGTGGCTGCTTCCTCTTCTTCAATTCCGATTCCTGTGCAGCAATGTTTCCAGCGAGAGCACTACGTGCGGGTCACGTCTGCACTGCAGTGCGAGGCAACTGTTACTACTTATCACCTCGACCCTCGCTCGCTGCACTAAAGACTCATTTTCAGCTTTTCGTGCTGCCAGACGAGGTGCGAGTTCTGGCGGTCAACACGAAGCTTTCTGGCGTAGTCCAAACAAAGGGGCTGCGCAGCGATGCTTGACGGCTGTCTACATCCAAGTAGTTTGATTGCTCCATCATCAAGGTGTTCGCGCCTTGCTGCCCCGATATATACCAGAAGACCGAGCAGAGTCAGCGTAGATCCAGTCCAGTGCATCTGGGACGGGAGCAAGCGCTTCAAATACAAGGACTACACCGGGCGAATTTACAGAGAGGTATGTGCTGTTAAATCAAACGCGCCTGCAGAAGCATCCTGGTTTGTGGCATTCTCACACTGCCTGCATTGCAGCCTCGAGAGACAACAGACGGCGACTGGGCCTACGGTGCCCGGACAAAGGAGGGTTACACAGCAGATGACTTGCGCAAAGCAAGGCTACAGCTGCTTGAGGACACGTACGCTGCACAGATCTCAGAAAAAGCCTCTAGAGTTGTCAGTACAGTCCTGAAGCGCAGCACAAAGCTCTCCAAGGCCAAGCGTCATCTGCTGGAGGAACAGAAGCTGCATCGTCAGCAGGTACCTCGCAGCTTCTATATAGTGCCAGCTCCAGCTATGTACATGTGGCATGACGTGACTTGTGTTTATTGCCAAGTACTTGCCAAGCACTAGTTGGTCCAGAACATGATGCTGATAAACATCTAAGTGATGCTGATGAATATAAACAGCTCTGACCTCTCAGCTCAGGCTGCTTACAGCTTTGCAATTGTTGTTTATTTTCTTGACGACATGTTGCTGTGACATTCTGCAGGGGAAAAATGATTGTCAGCATCACACCCATTGCATGCAGCAACAACTTCAGGCTGCAGAAGGCATCATCATGCAGCAGCAAGGCGTTGAGCTTTGTACCTTGTCCTGCTGACATGTTACTGTGATGTGACGCAGGGAAGAGACGACCGTCAGCTTCACATTCATTGCATGCAGCAACAGCTTCAAGCTGCTGAAGGCATCATTATGCAGCAGCGAGACATTGAGGAGCAGCTAAAGGACCCAAGCATCACACCGTTGGAGCGCGAGCTGCTGGAAAAGATGTCAAGGATGCGCACAGCCCTTGACCGGCCTGTTGAACAGCTATACCCTCCTGGATTTGATGCAGTCCCTCCAGGCTATCGGCCCACTGGACGCCAAATGCAGAACAGCCACCTGTACCTATAGCTGTGTCCAAGCAGTTGTGTTGCTATATCTGCAAATGTGTACCAGTATCAGCCCAACGCAGCCTGCACTGGCTCTGAGCTCTGCCCATTTCACATCACTGGCCCTGGACATTGGTCATTGATAGGAGATGTATCACATTTGGTATTACCTGTACGGCAGCACTGTATTAGGTTTCATCTAGGGCTCTTAGCAGCCTGTGTCAGCCTGAGGTCTAATCTGCTCTCAATGGAAGTCCAAGTCACATGGAGATCCTGCAACTGTCGCAGGTACCGAGTTCACCACCAGGGTATGCGTTTCTTTTTGCAGCATTGTATCTGCTGTTTTATTCTGCTGTCAGCCTTGCTTTCAGAAATGCCTTTTTTGATTTGAACAGATTGGGTTGACTGGCTAGCCCCTACAACACCTTGCTTATCGTCCTGACCACCATAGGATTTAGTGCTTGTGCTGGCATCTGCCCTTCACAGCTGCAATTGCTGTTTTTGCTGTCAGGCAGCAGTGATATTGTCTCAGGGCTGAATGCTCCACGTCGAGCTTTGTACTTGTTTGACGAGTTACATGAACTGAGTGAATTTTTGTGAACAAGTCGCTGTGACCAGTTGTGCAAAACGTCAATGTGGCAAGAGTCTCTCTCGACTTTGCTTGACATTTGTCTTTAAACTTTGTATTTTGATTAGCTTAATGTCGAGTGCAATGCTCTCATGCACGCTAATATTAACTAATACACAGCAGGGTGTATTATTGTCCTCTGTACTATTGAGCTGCATTCTGATTGTAATGAGCACTGAGAAGGCTGCACTGTAAGCAAAATTTCATATAAAATGTGCCACAGAAGCAACTCTTGGACATTGGTGATCAGTCTAATCGCCTCTCCTATTAGACGCTCCCGCTATGACGCATACTGGCGCAGCTTTTTGCTTTCTTTCTTTGTCATTCTGACTCGTTCTGGTAAAGACCAAGCTCTGAACGCCATTGCCAATACAGTGGGAAAGAACCTGACATCACTCAACAAAGCTGGCTAGATCCACCAACTGATCAGCGAATTTCTTGACTCAGTCTTGACACCCTGCATGAGCATCTGCAGCAAGTTTGGGCACGCCTGCAGTATCGCAGCGCATCAGTAATGGTCAGCAAATCTGCTATGCAAGCTTTGGTCCAACAGCAGCTTGCAGCAGGGTTCTGACGATGCATATTGTGTTGAATGCAAACTTTTGCGTGTTGAGTTGACAACAGGCACTGCCATTTGATCACAGAATCTGGGCATCAGCATTTGCTTTTGATCTGAGAAGTATCTGCCACGGCACCAATTTTTTGCTGGCGTGCACACACTTGTGTTTGAGGCTTGCTTGCAGCAATTCCAGGTGCAGCACTCAGAGGTGCACATGACAAAAATTGGTCAGTGATGATGCATTCATTTTGCAGGCAAGTTCCATGTTGCAATGTGATGCAGTGCAGGGTCTGTACGGGGCGATGTGTTCTCAGAGAAGGTCTGGACTTGTGAGCAAACATTGCATTGCGCTCACAAGTACAGGTTGTCTCTAAGTACATGTTGCCCAGCACAGATCCTTTGTGCGCACCGCAGCAATGTGCACAATGAGGACCATGCATGGTTTTGCCCATCGAGCAATTCTGTTGATGCACTGCAATCAACAGAAATTTTGCGGGGCAATACTTGCTCAGGTAAGGCACATATCTGTGAGTGAACAATGCATTGTGCTCACAGGTATAACCCCTATGTGAGCAAGTCTTGCCTAGCACAGATTGTCCTTTGTTTGCACTGCAGCAATGGCAGCTGGCAGCAAATGAGAGTCATGCATGAGCTGGCCCACAAAGCAAGCAAGTTGGTGCATTGCAGTTGAGGTAACCTTCACTGGGCAACAATTGCTCAAAGACGACATGTGCCTGTGAGCAGATTAAGCATTGCACTCACAGGTACACCCTTTTCCATAAGCAAAAGCGGCTTGTCACAGATCAGTCCTTCGTTTGCACTCCATCAATGGGTGCTGGTATAAACTGGAGATCATGCATTGGCTGGCCCATCAAGCAATGATAGTGACACATTGCAATGAAATAGACTGTGCTGTGTAATACTTGCTCACAGACGACATGTGCCTGTGAGCAAACAAAGCATTCAGCGCACAGGCATGCGCTGCATGTCAGCAAGTGTTGCCCATCACATCTCAATCCTTGAACGCACCAGCAATGCTGGCAGACACTGAGAACATCATGGCCAACTCATGCATGGTTGTCAGTGCTTGCAGGCAGCCATTGCTGCATTGCAACTCAAAATTTGATCTGTGATAGAGAAGCCCCTGAAGCAAACTAGTTGGTGCATTACAGTTAGAGGCAACCTTCACTGGGCAACAATTGCTCAAAGACAACATGTACTAGTGAGGAAATACAACATTGAAATCACAGGTACCCCTCATATGTGAGCCAGGGTTACCTGACACAGATTGTCCGTTGTTTGCACTGCAGCAATAGTGGCTGCAGCAATGGGAGGCAATCAGAATCATGCAAGGGTTGGCCTGTGAGCTGCGTGTTGGTGCAGTGCGATCAAAAGATCTTGCTGTGCCACACTTGCTCACAGACAACATCTACCTGTGAGCAAACGAAGCATTGCACACATAGGCATGCACCGCATGTTAGCAAGTGTTGCCCATCACAGATCAATTCCTAAATTGCAGTTCAGCAGTGACCGCTGACTGGGCACTGAGAACATCATGGCCAACTCATGCATGGTTGTCGGTGTCTGCCAGCGGCCTTTGCTGCACAACTATTCACGGATTGCTGTGTGATGGACAAGCCCATGAAGCAACCTAGTTGACGCATTGCAGTTGGGACAAGCTTCACTGAGCAACGACTGCTCAAAGACGACATGTACCTGTGAGTAAACAAAGCATTGCTTTCACAGGTACACATTGTTTTTGAGCAAGGGTTGCCTGGCACAGAATGGGTTTTGCTTGTGATGCAGCACTGTGTGCTGGCAGGTCATGGAAACAATGCATCGGTTAGCCCATCAACCAATTGTGTGATGAACTGCTATACAAAACTTTGCTATGCAATACTTGCTTGGAGAAGACTTGTAACGTTTGAGCATACAACTCATTGCGCTCAGAAGCACTGGTCATCTATGTGCAAGTGTTGCCTGGCACACATAATTATTTGCAGGCACTGCAGCAATGATTGCTGCTAGGCAACGAGAATCGCGCATGAGCTGGCGCATGAAGCAGGCGTGCTGATACAGTGCAGTCAAGATTACTCTGCTGTGCATCACCTGCTAAGAGATGACACGTACCTGTCAGCAAACAAAGCATTCAGCGCACAGGTACACACCGCATGTCGGCAACTGTTGTCTAGCACAGACCATTTCCTGTTCCTACTGCAGCAATGGGTGCTGGCAGCTTAATGTGCACAAGTTGGCTCATGCAGCGACCATATTGATGCAGGGCAATCAAATGATCTTGTTGTGCAATACTTGCTCACAGAAAACTTGTCACCTTTGAGCGAACAATTCATTGCGCTCAAAGGTGCTGGTCGTCTATGGGCAAGTGTTGCCTAGCACAGATCATTGCTTTGTTTGCACTGCAGCAATGGGTACTGGCTGGGAGTGAATCGTGCATTATGTGGCATAATAAGCAGTTGTGTTGATGCAGCGCGGTCGCAAGAAATCTGCTGTGCAATACTTGCTCACAGACAAATGTACATGTGAGTGAACAAAGCATCCAGCGCACAGGCATGCACCGCATGTCAGCAAGTGATGCCTTACACAGGTTGTCTTTTGATTGCACTGCAGCAATGGGTGCTGGCAGGGAATGGGTATCAGGCATGTGTTGGTCCCATAGAAGCAATCATCTTGATGTGGTGCAAACAAAAGAACTATACTGTACAACACCTGCTCAGAGAGGATTTGTAACCATTGAGCAAACAAAGTGCTGCGGGCAAAGGTATTGGTCGTATATGGGAAAGTATTGCCTAGCACAGATTGTCCTTTGTTCATAATGCAGCAATGGGTGCTGTTAGGTAATGGGTGTCATGCATTAGCCTGCCCAGCAATCAATCATGGTGATGCACTGTAACCAGAAGAATGCTCTCGGGCAACATCTTTGTTCAGTGAAGACATGTACCTGTGAGCGAAGCAAATACTGCGCTCACAGTGACATAACATCACTGAGCAAGTGTTGCCTAGCACAGATTGTCCTTTGTTTGCAATGCAGCAATGGGTGCTGATGGGCAATTGGTATCATGCACTAGTTGGCTCATCAAGCAGTCATGCTGTTGCAGTGCATTCCAGGGCAACACCTGCTCAAAGAGAACATGTGCTGTCGAGGGACTCAAGCATTGCCCTCACAGGCACAACTCTTATGTGAGCAAGTGTTGCCCCAACACAGATCGTTCTCTGTTTGCAATGTGGCAACATTAGCCAGGCGACCATTAGAAGCATGCATGGATTTGGCCATGAGCTGCAGATTGATGCAGTGCAACAAAAAGAAGCTCTGCTGTGCAACAGCTCTACTCAGACGACACATGTACCTGGGATGGACTCAAGCATTGCGCTCACAGGCATACCTCCTGTGTGAGTTAGTGTTGCCTATCACAGAATATTTCTGTACTAGCACAGATCATTTCTGTGTTTGCGATGCAGCAATGGATGCTGGCAGGCGATGAGAATCACGTATGATTTGCCCCATAAAGCAATCATGTTGATGCAGTGCAATTTGAAAAAGCCCCTGTGCTGTGCAACACTGCTCACACATGACGTATACGTTTGAGTAAACAAAACAGTTGCACTCACAGGTATACATCGTGTGTGAGCAAGTGTTGCCTGGCGCAGGTCTTTCTTTTGCACTGCAGCAATTGATGCTGGCAGGGTTTGGAAGTAAGACATGAGTTGGCCCATAAATCATATTGATGCCGTGCAATCAAAACAACCTTTGCTGATGCACTCTGCAATCCTTTGCACCTAGACAAAGCTCACTGCATGCTGAAAGTGCAGAATCTTCCAAACTGCCTTCTCATGCTTTTCAGCTCCCTAGGTGCCAAGTCAAGATGTTGATTGCTTCTGCAGGAAAGGTGCCACTATCTTGTTTGGTTGCTTCACACTTTCAGCCCAGTCTGATGGCACTTGCCACTGTCTTTGTCATTTTGCCAAAGATGGAAGCCAAACTTGCTCCAGCCAAGCCAGGCGGAAGTAGATCATGGCAGCTGCTTTTCACTGCTGCACAGCCATGTTGTTCTGGTACACAAGTGCTGGCAAAGACTGTTTGAACAGTGTCAAGTACCGCTAACGCCCATGTGCTGCAAATCATGCCCACTTCTGCAGACTGCTGCTTTTGATGCTGCTCTGGCAGACATGGTGATGATGCACAGCATGACTGTGCTGCTACAATGCATCAGAATGGTTTGTAAGCTGATCCACCCATCAGCATTCACCAGATCAGGTCAGTGCCTGGAGGACATTGAAAGTATGGAGCAGCATGCAGACCAGCCTGCCATGCTTGGGCAGCAAAGTCATGAGGGTCAAGATGAAGTCAACAAGACTTAGAGCACAATCAACCTGAACTGTTGCACACAGAGTGTGTGCAGGGCATTGCTGCTGTTGTTGCTTCTCATGCAAGCTGAGCTGAAACAGCTGCCACTGGCAGTATATCAGGGCTGATGCCAATTGTATGGCAAGCCGCCAACATTATATTTAGATTGAGAATGTAGCCTTTCAGAGTACAGCTGCAAGCCTGATGAGTCAACTCCATTGCAGATCCAGGGATCTGAGACCCACGAAACACTGGTCATAAGAGCACTCATGCAGCTCACCTTCTCTCTTAAGATCATAGAGCATCAGTTGGCTGGCAGCGGAGCAGATGAATGTTAAGGGGGTGTAAGACTGTTGGTTAGATGGTCCTTGAATGGCGGCGCCCTGATCCTTGCATTCTGGGCATTACAATGCGCACTGTTACCTGCAGAACAAATGGAAGACTGTGGATGTGAAACATGACTACCTGCATGAAGCTGCACTTGACTGCACAACATGCAACAGGGTTTGCCCTGGTCAAGCGTGGCTGCACACTTGGATTTTAAATGTAGACATGCAGGCAGGCAGGCAGGCAGGCAGGCAGGCAGGCAGGCAAGCTTGTGGATACATCTTGTAGGTACCATCATGCCCGCAGACACATGACGAAAACCAATGAAGCTGCACTGAGCACAAGCAGCTGCACCTACAACAGCATCTGAGCATGCACCATGCAATTTACTTTCATGCCTACGTGGCTTACATCCACAACCAATAGATGTCGTAACCGACCTGACAAGCCTGAGACTTGTGCTCTGCATGTCTGGCTCCCAGTGTTGCAGCACCAAACCAGAGTCAGTTTCTTGTAACCCTGCAGCATGCACATAACTGTCTAACCGCAGGTTACAAAGCGCTGATCCAAGAAAAGACGAGCTGCACATATCTTGTTGGCATGTCATCAAACTTGGCATTACATCCTCTCAAGTGGTTTGTCAGCATTCAAGATGTTTGGTGCACAGATATCAAAACCATGGAAAAGGCTCCAGACCTGCGCAGCAGCTATTGGGGAACTTGCAGTCATGCTGTCAGGGAACAGGGAATGGTATGACTGCATACATATCTGTTTGGTATCAGTTCTGCGCAGAGTCAGAGTCATCTATGTTTTACGTCACTAACACACAGTTGAGGTGCCTTTTGACGCGTGGCATGTTTTACATATGTATGCACTGCTCTGCCTGGCCTGCATCAGACAGTGAGGAACCTGAAACACAGCCTGTCAATGCAATCAGGAGTCGATGCACCTGTTGTCACTCTCCTGCCGAATAGATCTAGCCTGCAAACGTCGCAGAAGTCTAGGCAGATGCCTTTCTAGCAAATTCGCGGTCGCGATCTTGGCTCAAGCTGCTTGCATACATACGCGACGCACCCGCTCGCGGGCTGCTCGTCACAGGCGTTACGATCCCTTGCTTTTTGAAACGTCGAATATCTCAAGGCCACAAGGAAACGACGAGGTCAACGCTTCCGAGCAAAGGTCACGGTTGGGGAACTCACGAGACCGCGTGTAACATTGTCACCTCGAAAGAATGCGTCTTGAGTTGGTTTTATTAATCTTTTGGAGGGTTCGATGTTCATCAAGCCGTGACGCCTCACTGGAGTGTCTCGTATCATCGCTTGCGCCAAACAGCACGACTTCAGATCAGCAACAGGGTCAATATGTTTTTCATGATAGACATTGGGCTTGTCTCGCTGCTACTGATCGCCGTCGAAGTAGCAAAGTGCGAGAACATCTATCCGACATTCCGTTCAAGTTGTCGACGTGCAGCATGCATGCTCTGCCAGAACCTCTGCTGCAAGAGAGAGAGTAATTTTACATTGCTGCAATTGCTTTTAGTCAACGGCAAAAGGTCGAAACTTGCACATTCTGATCTTCTTCATCTTTGCTTCTGATTCCGACGCTTTCTACGATCTCCACCAGACAGTGTCACTATTTTGGTAGCGCCTGGGGTCAGCCTGCTGCTTCAACATTCGACGCAAAGCGCAGTTGCTAGCCGGCTCTGGTTTGTGACGGCGTTCGTCATATCGCACGATCTGTACTGTGCAATACAGTATACATGCAGGTCACCAATCCTGCAGTGTTGACGGGCAGTCAGGTGAGACTGGGGGGCCTGCGAGCTCGCCCTGCTCTGCCTGCTGTAGCGCAACGGCGGCCGTCGCCTGTTCTACCAACTTTGACTGCAAGGCCTGGGGGGTATGAGAGACAGCCTCTGCAAGCTGTGTCACAGCGAGACAAACGAGCGCGATACCGCGACTTCACTAATCAAGACTCTGTAGAGGTATCAAACATATGTGACTGCACTTGCACGTTATCGGTCCAAGCCTAGCTTCTCTGTCGACGTGTGGGGGGAAACTTAGTCTGTGTTTGTACACCGCAAGCGGTGGTAGTTATGCTGTTTTGCTGATGTTTGGCTTTGCTGCCTTGCAGTACTGGGCCATACCGCAAAGCCAATGGATAGAAGAAGCCAACAAAGCCAAAGCTAAGCAGCTGGAACAGCTCAAGGAGGTCAATGAGCAGTTGCAAAAGGTCAAACCAGCTGCGGATAAAACCAAACAAGCTGCCAGAGTAGTTGGCAAGCTCTTCAAGCGCTGCATGAGATCCAAGGAGGATCCATTGCTTAGGATTGCGGATCGCAGAAGGTACTCTCGGGAGGTTGACGACGTGATGAACTACCACAGAATAGCTTGGTACCAAAGACCAATACCAAAGGATTGGCGGACCAAAGAAGAAAAGATAGCCAGAGAGGTAAATTTGAGTCTCAACTCTGGTTTCTTTTGTCTATCTGTCCTTGCTGCAAGCATACATGTTGCACAACAGCATGATTGCACAGTGTTGGTTGAGCATTCTTTGCTGTGTGCAACTCTTTTTTCGTAACCTGTGTAGCATGAATGCAAGCAATTACGCTGATGTTCAAGACCATCATGGTCATCTTGCCGCCTTTGCGTCATGTTTGGGGTGTTTGTCCCACATTAACCCAGAAACTTCACATATGCAGGTTGAAGCTGAGGAACTGATTCTGCATGGCGAAGTACAGAAGACATACTGGTCTGCCCAGAGCGAAATGATGAGCGTGGCTCACATTGCAGAGAAGCTGCAAGATCCTGACCTAACCCACCGTGAGCAGGCGCTCTTGGCGCAGCTTCTGCAAATGAGTTCAGTTTTTAGTGCGCCTTTGGCCTCACCTCAAACGGCAGAGGTGGATTCTGACAGCCCAAACAACCATGCACAGGAGTCAGAAGCAAACTATGACTACTTGTGAAGATGCTGTAGCCCTTTGTGCAGCTCATATGCTGTGCCAGCCCACCTAATTTGCTTCTCTAGCCCCCTATTCCAGATGAGTGTTTTGGCAACCAAGCCATCTTATTTGTCATCTCAGCAATGTATCAATGGATACTGGCAACTACTGACAATGCTGTATTTTTATTTTCAAGTAGCCAGAAATTTGAGTGTCTTCTTTCCAGCCCTCAGCCCGTCAGTTTGCTGCAAGGCCAGCTGGCAATCTCAGCAGCATTGGCTTATATGATCGGCAAAGCAAGCTTGTATATCAGGCATTTTACAGCCTGCAAATATCAGTGTTGTCCTGCTACAGAGTGCCTTTTGTAGAAGGTCTACTGCCTTAGCTTTCCTCAGTACATCAGCCAATATGGCAATAGTGCGCAGCCTGTTTTTGACCTTGATCATTTCGTTTACTGTCTCCCTCAGCTGCAAAATGCTGCCATGCCATCGTCCATGTGACAGATGGTGCAAGCAGTACAGGGAAGAAAGAGAATTGTACATGCTTTAGCCATTGGTGTAGTGCCAATTTCAAAGAGATGAGCTTTTACACTCCAGGAGCTTCTGCCTTGTTGGCGTACAGTGTGTCTCGAATGACAATTCATTTTTTATGATTCAGTGCAAAGACCATAATGAGCAAGGCACATTCAATTTGGTCAGGGCGAATCCTTACATGCACGCAATATCACGATGCTTTTGGAGGCATCAGGGTGCCTGTACATGTGAGCAAATGCAGTGCAAGGTGTATGCCAGCAGTCAAGTAAGCAAGCCTCAGCAAGAGTCTGATGCATTAATGTAACCATTCTCTCCCCTGATGTTCTGCCATGCATCTGTCTTCAACGGAATCTTTTAAATACTTGCTATTTGTTTTAGTGGGACTGCGGCTGTCATTCAGTTCTGTTACAAGATGCAGTCATGAGGCAGGCATGCATCACATATGAAATAATGCAGCCTATCTGCAATTCTTGAGGACATCCTGCCAGTCACAAAATGTATAAACTTGCCACTGCAATGCTGGAATCAATGATGATGACTGCCTGCTGTGCCGCCTGATCTGAACATGGCAGGCAGAAGACCTTGCCAAAACTCATCAGCTGCTGCAACAGCCAGTCACCAACATCATACCAGCAAAATTGTCAACAACTGCCATTGGAACAATCTCGAGCAGTGCTGGCTGGGCTTGTAATCTAATGCCCAGATTGATAAGCAAGCAAGCAACAATCCATTGCAACGAAGGTAGTTTCACCCAGCCAGAAACTGGCTTGTGGAATCAACATACTGCCTGGTGTTTCTTCTCGCCAATGTGGTGGTGCTTGCGGTGCTTCTTTGGGAAATTCTTCCTCAGAGACTTCACCTTCTCCTCTGCAGACACAGTTGCAGTTGAGCAGGGATTCAAGCACAGGTAAGCAAAGATCACAGTGCAGGCGAGCACAGACCACCGCGCAGGCAAGCATAGCTTACAGCATATGCAAGCACAGCTTACAGCATATGCAAGCACAGCTCATGACAGCAGCACTTGGGCATGGGTCGGGACAAAGGTAAGCACACTTGACAAAAGCCTTGCACCACACACTTCTGCAGGACATCAAGGACTGGTGGCCATATACTGCAGAACAGATCAAAAAGGCCTCTGTGCTTGGATGATGGCATGAACATGGTACCGAAGAGCATGTCTTAGATGGTGGTGCTGCCAACAATTGCATGCAAGAACTGACCGGAGAAGATCAAGTCTTGGTCCTGTCATCCTTGTGTTTGACGTCATTTTATTGCAAGAAAAATACATTTGTTACCGCCAAGAACCTCTGGAACAGCTGACCTGAGTAAATGAAGTGGTGGTCCAGCCACTCAATGCACTGGTCCATGTCACTGACCAGGTCACTGGCCATCTCAAAGGATAGGTCCTCCCGCACCACAACCCTCAGCATCTTCTGCTTGCTGCATCACAACACGACTGCCTTATTGCAAAAACTGCATGGCGCAAAGTAGTACCTGCTGTTTGCTGCATCACAACAGGGCTGCACTATTGGGACATTTGCCTCAATGCTCAGACTACTCGTCACACTGCCCTATCTATCATTACTGCTGCCAATCTACACAATCATCGCACAGCTTACTCTGCATTCTTGGGTAGATTGTAGGCGGGCAGCTGCCAATGGAACTCCTTCATGCGGTCCATGACGTCAAACTCATCGTAGGTGATCTCATCCCCCTCAATATTTTTGCGGTTGGGCTTGAGAGCAAAGGCCACCACTGGTAGCCCCTGCCCTCCCCCAATCAGCTCAAAGTGCCCTGCACCACAGCTCCATGACAGTTATCACTTACATCATCATTACACAGGTCATGGTTTAAAGCAGTAGTGATAAGAGTTTACACATTCTGGTAGTTTGGGGCTTCAGGGCGAAGGCTACTGCTGGCAGCCCCTGCCCTGCCCCCAAGCAGCTCAAAGTGCCCTGCGTCACAGCTTCAACAACTGACACAATTTGTTTTGCGCACTCTGTTTGTACCAATTGGGGTTGCAGCCAAGCAGTCAGGCATCAGACCTAGGATCTGCCATTCAGACATCAATATTCTCCCTGCCCAGCTCTATCCGTTCAGCATCAACATCAGCATCTTTATGCTTACTAATGATGTTGTGTCACGCTACCAGGTGCAGACAGAAGCAGTGGACTGCCAGCAAAGCACCACCTTATGCTCACGCAAGTCAGCTCAGGTGCATTGGGTCTCCAAAACCTATGTCGCTCACCACGCAGAGATGTGCTGAGAACGCGAATGCCAACATACAGACAGACAGTGATGGCATACTGTGCAATGTAGCAGATTTGTGCAGCGACTCATCCTAGCAGGAAGCATTGCTTGGACAAAATACCTGCCAAATCTGCTACTTCAACACAGACATGCACCAAGTCTGCACAGATGAAAGCATTGGACATGACGCCTGTGCCATACGCCTCTCTTGGGGGTCTACAGGGGCTGTAAAAATCCAGGGGTTGCCCACACGATCTATGCAGTTTTACGGGGAATGCAGGGCACTTTGTGTGGGCTATGTTTGTCATGTATTGATGTTGAGGCAAGACTGTGGGATGCCAGTGCACGGCCTGCGGGAACGAGGGGGGGGGTCGTCATGCCGCGGGGCTGAGCAGGAGCTGTAGAACCCTGATCTCTCAGGTCTCAATCTGTGCTTGATGTCACTGTGAAATGAACAAGAACGCCTTCAAAGCTGACTGAGCCCTACTTTCTGGCAGAGCTCAGTCAGATTAAAAGTAAGGTGAAGGTTCTCTTTACCATTCAAATTTGCTCAAGATCAGCTCTTGCAGCAGCTCAGCAAAACAGCGTTGGCTGTAGATCGATACAGCTGCACAATGTTTAAGACAAGTCTGCTTGAAAGTCACTTGTCTTGGCTGATGCCGCAGTGCTCATCAAGACCCCTCCCAAAGCAGCTTTTCAACTTGCTACAAGAGTGCACATTGCGCATTGTGACTGCATCAGCCAGTAGTTCACTCGCTGTTGTGTTGTAAAGACCAGAGTCCCTCACTGAACTGCTACAAGGAAAATGGGACTTGCACCATAGCGTGTGTGGTGTGGTCTGTGGCCCAAAATCACTTACAAGTAGAAACAGACCATTGAGCAAGACGCTGCCATTGACTAATGGTTTGCTCGTCCTTGTGAGTGGCTCCCTGTCCAGTCCACAACTCACATTAGATGATGCGAACTGAGGTGTGTGTGAAAACTCCATTCATTGCATGCCAGTACTGCCAGGGTTTGGGATGGCAGAACCAGCAAAATGATTTTGACGATGAATGGGGAGGTGGGGTCAGAGGGCGCAGATAACATGGGAGGGTACAAGGGGGGCAGAAGAATTGTGGAGCATGGGGTTGGGTTGGCAAGAGGACAGAGGTCAGAGCTTGGGTGGCAGGGAGAGGGGGGGGGGGTTATACGGGGAAAGGAAAGGGAAGGGAAGACAATCCAAAATTGGCGGACAGAACAGGCAGGATGGGTTACAAGGGCGGCTGCAGGGAAGGGAAAAGAGAAATGGGTGAGGGGGAGGACAGGCCAGATAGTGCACAAGGGACGCCAAAAGGGAAGCGACAGGGTGGTGATTTGGGAAGAGCACAGAGGGGTGGGGGGGGGGAGGGGGCAGGTTGGATTGAAGATAGAATGCCAGAGGGTCAGAGAAGCATAACGGAGGAGGGCAGGATGGGGACAGCTTGGGAAAGTACAAGGACAGGAGGAAGGTATGGGAGAAACCTTCCCCAACACGGTGAAGGGTGAAGGGTAAAAGCACGGACGGTGAGAGGTAGAGGGCAAAAAGGGGGGCAGGGGGAGATGGGGCTGTGGGAGAAAATCTTTGTGAGGGGCATCACCTTTAGGAAGGGATGGTTAGGGAGCAGGGAAAAGACAGGAGGGAGGAGTAGGGGACAGAGAAGAGAGAGGGATAAGGGGAACAGCAAAGAGAGGCGCCGAAGCAGGACAGGACGGAGGGGTAAAAGGAGCCCTCTTTTCTTGGAATGGGCATTACCTGTCTTGAGAATGCCCTGGGCCAGATGCGCAGCCACCTCCATCAGGTTGGTCATGATCTTCTTGTACCCGTCAAACCCAAGACGTAGGATCTGCATCACAGACAGGGCTTTCAGCAATCCAGCCCTGCATTGCGCTTGTGAACAGAGTGTTGCGCATTGCAATGCACCTCAAGAAAGCAGACAACTATGTTGTGACAGTCAGAAGGAATTGTTTGACTGTGTTGTGACTTGGTCTTGTGACTTGGTCTGGTGCATAATTCGACCTTGTGAAGATGTCCGCTAGGCTGCAAGGTAGAACCAGCCAGTTGTTTGCAAGCAGCAGAAGCACATCAAGCTATGGATCAAGAATGTGCTAGAAGTGCTGCAAAACGCACCTATAGCACAAGTTTGGATCATAGCTTGATGCACTTCTGCAGCAGTTGCAGACTGCTGTAGCACACACCCCTGATGAAGGTCAATGTGCTCAGCAAACATGCACAGACACAAGCTGGCCAACCATTCTGCACTTCTATGCAGTGCAGTGTATCTTGTGTTTAGACAACAGGTCTGCTTGATGAACCCTGTCAGTTGCAGCTGAGCGTCCTTACCACATTTTGCTACAGCACAACATGCATCTGGCATGGGACACAGGTCCAGCAACATTTTTGAGCTGCCGTCAAAAGTTAGCTTGATCTGTGTAGCTTAGCTGATCAAAATGCTTGCACAGAATCATGTCAATGCAAAATGACCCTGCGCAAAATCAAGACGAGATTAAGTCTTTCCAGCACACTTGTCTTTACACTGAATAAGCACTGACATTGGCAGTGGCATATGCAGTGTACCTGGTAGTACTGTGCAACAATCATGTTGGCGTTCTTGGAGAAGTTGAGGTTGAGGGAGGGCTGGTCAGTGCCCAGGTAATTCACGTGGAAGATGAGGCTCTCATCCACACAGGACCTGTTGCGCCACACAATCCAGCCAACACCAGGGTACACCAAACCGTACCTGCAGTCACTTACATACTGAAACATGAAACATGAAGCGCTGAGATCTAAATGCTGAGATACTGCAGGCAACACCCGGATACACCAGCCCATACCTGCAGTCACATTGCTGAAAGACCTAAAAGCTGTCCACCAGAGTACATCAAACCATGACTGCAGTCAAGTCCTGTCTTGCAAGTTGAAGTGCTGAAGATCCCAGGGCAAATGCTGAGTGGTGCAAAGCAGTAGTCATCATTCCAGCACTCATTGCTTATGGGGTCATTTCTGGCGCCTGAAAATCACAAATGAACAATGCATCACCAGTTCAGAGTGTGACTGCCATTGAGACATGAGCACACTTTGCTGCTGCACTCATGATGATGTGTTTCCCAAGTGTACACCTGAGTATGTGCAAGATGTATGCTGGATGTTGTCACAGTACAAAGCAGGTGAAATGCATGCTGCATTGGGTGACAGGAAGTCAAGCCCAGGTACAAGACGCTGACTATTGTGTGCTGTTGCAAAGTCATCACGGTTGAGACAAGTTTGAAATCAGAGCCTTCATGGGACACAGCAGTGAGAACGTCATGGAGTGCAAGTGCCTGCAGCTGAAGGCAGCGAGTAAGGCAGGGTATACAGGAAGATGGCTCACACAAGGACCCTTGCTGCTGCGCAAGCAAGGGGTCTTTACCCCTTAGGCTGCGCAGCAACATGAAAGACCTGTGTGCATTTGGGCTCCCTTATAGCCTTGACTGCGTTTGCCTGCCAGCCCAAACTCCAAATCCAGACCAATGGCAAATGCTTTTGTCACAGCAAGCAACTTTCTGCTGCCAAGCTTTCTGGTGATGCTGCAATTCCAAAAAGCATGGCCAAGGCATGCACTACATGTCATGATGCTCATGACTTGCATGCAGTGGTGCTGCAACAGCTTATTGACATCAGCAATAGCATGTTGCCACTGAACAAAGATCAAGAGGCGCTTCAAGGTTCAGATGCATATCTACGACAGCAAGCCAAACCCACTTGAGACTCAAAAGCCAGCATTAGATGCTCAGTACTCGTTTGTGCTGCAGAACATGTCCAATATCAAACATTCAATATGAAAGGTTGAGTCAGCACAAGGCGCCAGCCACTCACTTGTGCCCACTTGTGCTGATGGAGTTGACCAATGGGAGTCTGAAGTCAAACTCCAGGTCAGGGAAGATGAATGGAGCAATGAAGCCACCACTGGCAGCGTCAACGTGGATCCTCATGTCCCATCCATTCTTCTTGTTCAGCTCAGCTGCATCACAAGCAGTTGGCTGTCAGCTGACGGTGGTTACACATGCAGTTCTGGGAAAGCTGCTGAAGTGGAAATATGTCACAAGCATGCATGTTTGCGTTTGAATCTCAGGCTGCTGGAGCTTGGATAGGTCAAATGGTATGCAGTAACTCACGTCGCATAGCAGATGCATGAGACTCGTCGAGGCTTGAGGATCCTGCAAGGGTATGGGGTTAATGTGCAGCTAGCTTGCACCTCAGGGCATGTGCACTGTAGGACATTGTTTGTGGGTGTCATGACTGATTGTGCAGCAGGTGAGCTTACCAACTTTGTCGTTGAAGGACTTGACATCCTCAAACTGCCCATTGTAGGTGCTGCCAAACATGGACACCACACCTGCATGAGGTCTGTATGTTTCATTCTTGCCAGTCAACACATGAGTATCATTACACTTGACTTGCAGGCTTGAACTGAATGATAATTCATGGCGTGCAAGACTTGGCACATCTGTCCTGTTGTCGCAGCAGACTCAAGTTGACCCTTGTCAGAAAGCAGGTAATTGAAGCATTTCCCATATGCAATAGCAGGTACACAACACAAGGACATGAGGACTACGGTGTTTGCACTGCATTTAGAACATCTTCACAGGGAATTGCAGCAGCTGAAAAGTGCGCTCACCAATAGTGTTTTCATCAGCATATTCCTCAATCCTGTCTGCATGCATGACTGGATAGTCCACCTCCACAGGCACATACCGCCCCTCAACCTCAAAGTACTCATTGAACTTCTCCCAACATACCTGCAAGCACAGGCAGCAGGTATGTCAGCCTCTGTGAAGGGTGGTCTAAAATATTTCATGAAGCACAAGTACTGCCCAATGCGCCATCTGTGGCAGCAGAGCAAACTGTTAATGCCAAGGCAAGGCTCCACAAGCATTCCCCACTTAGTTGTAAAGTAGATGTAGGTTAGATAGATGTGGACATTGTACAGCACTGTTGACAAAAGAGCCATACATGGTGACCATAGCTACACATAGCAGAGCCATGTGGGCAGACCAAGGTGGGACTTGGTGTTATCTTTTAGCAGCAGTGTCTGTGTTTGAGAGCTGATGAGCATCCCTGGTCTACTCTGTCTTGAGTAAAAGGCGAGACTCAGGTGCATTGAGACGCATCTGGTTTAAGCTGAGCATGCTCCAAACAAATTTGGGATTACATCACAGCTCGGCTGATGATCAAGTTTGTGGAGGCACATTGCACGTAACAGCTTGGACCATTGCATTGCATCATGTGTAAACAGACTCAGATCAGAATAAGTCAACAAGGCGCAGTAGTCATTGATGTGATTGCTATCTGCATGTCTAGCAACGCACCAGTCCTTCTTCCAAAAATCCAAAAATGGACAAGAAGGAGGACACCAGGAGTGTGAATTAACATTGTCTTCTCTGCTAGGGTAAACAAGACAAAAGTGGCCTGAGAGTACCTGAGCATTGATGCCCAGGATGAGATTGGGCTTTTCAGTTGACTTGCCAGCCTTCTTTCTGGCCTGGGCCCAGCGGCGCTTTAGGGCCAGCCCTCCCAGCATGCATGCTTCACTACTGCCAATGGTGCTGGTGCCTAGCCTTTGCTCCCCCTCTGACTTGCCACCCTCTGGGGCGTGCCACAGCCCAGCCAGCATCTGCCAACACCTGTGACAACAGATTGGAGATTGGGGCTTAACTTCCAGGCAGGCTGCTCAGTTGGTCTTGACATGAGTTGACACATGAGCTGAGCGATACGCCATCCAGTGCTGCCAATGGTGCTGATGCCTAGCCGTTACTCCCCCTATGACTTGCCACCCTCTGGTGCGTGCAACAGACCAACAAGCATTTGCCAACACCTGTGACAGAAGACTTGGTGCCAATGCTAGGTGTCCAGTGCATCAGAGGGTTCCAAAGCGATTTCAACATGAGTTGATGCATGAGCTGTATGAACATCAGCGCAATTTGTATGACAGTCCTCAGATCGAGCATACAGCTTGATGAAGATGGGGCCTGCACCAGCGCAGAACAGCCAACTCACAAGGTGATGCTGCAACATCTCAACTTGGTGTTTGATCGACAGTCTCATTGTTGCTCAATGTGTGTCATGCTCTTCACTGTGACAGGCAAATGCACTCATGTTGCAGGGGCTGCATGGTTATCATCTGACGACCAAAATTGCAAGTTGCCCAACCAACATGACTAAGGGCAGGTATGCCTGCAATAAGCTAGCACCTTCTTTGATGCAGCTGAAATTGTCAAGCTGCAAATCACTCACAGAATGTGCATGCAATCTGGCTGCATGCAGGCAGTTGAATTGTTGATGCATACCCACCTACGCTCCATTTCTGTGCATTGAGGGTATTGACTTGTGTCAACTATGTTGACTGCTTGTGTCTCTGCTATAAGCTTTTCAGCTTCACCATCCATCCACGTAGTCACAAAAGAGGCCATGTCCAGTCTGCACGTCCAAAACACGTTGTGGCGATAACCGCTCAATAACGGTCAAGCTGTTACTTGCATCCGCGTTAGGCATGGCAAAGAATACAGTTTGCAGATCGTCACTGTACCTTGGATTGGCGTCCAGTTGGTGCATGTTCCGTACAAGCTGAGCCGCAACCGTGGGTTGCATCGACTTTGTTGGGAACCTGCACCTCGAACGAACGCTCTGCATGTTTGGTTATGCATGCAACGCCTTGTCCATGACCGCGCAGGCATTTGAAACAAGCGCTTACTCGTATTTAGGCATGTCGTGCGAGGTGTATCTGGAGCCGAAAAGGGGCTCCTCAGCACTTCCGTAGGCAGCTTCGTCATTCTGTGGATCGCTGAATGCACCGAATCGTTCCTTCAGAAACTGCGTCTTGTCCTGTTTTCCAGCCATTGTTGCAACTGATCTATGACCGGATGAGAGATTTGGACCGGGTCTGCGTGAGCTGTGCAAGCCTATCGACGGCTTCGGCAATTGCACGATTGATGACAACGACATCGAGCTTTCGCAAGGACAGCAGTACCCTATTTATATCACACCTTCGCAGGCACAGCACATTCATCACATGTTGACATTTGTGTCAAGAATCTGAAGCGCAGCTTGCTTAACACATTTTGCTGTAATGCGAGCTCGGCAGCACATTCAAACTGGTCAAGGCTGGTTCTCATGCAGGTGCTCTCACCTCAAGTCGCAGTTTCTCAGCGCTGAAGCAAGTACTGTATTCTGACAGAGCACCTGCCACTGATCAAGCTTGTTCCAACGATGCGTGGGACAAGTCATCAAGTCTACAGTAAATGAGACATGATGATCGATTCAGGCATGGATGCATGCATGTACTGTTCAAAACTCTGCCATTAGAAAGCAAGCCATGTTGTCCAGTGTACAAGAATGCTGGTTCCGGAGCGAACTGTCATGTATCAAGAGACTCGTCGGGGATCAAGCACATTGCCATCGAACAGCGCAACGGCGCGTTGTCGAGCAGTGTCACTATTATATAGAAGCCGCGTGGGATACGCGCTTGCCTGGCGCGCAACTGTCGGGCAACAGGTTGCGTGTGTAGGCTTGATCAGCACCTAGTTGCGTGATGGCTGAAGGTGACCTCCTGGCACTTTGAACGAGAATGATTATCCCATTTTGATGCACTCACACCAACTGTCCTTGATTGCAGGCGATGCGCGCATGCTGGTTCTGCTGTTGGACACCAGCCGCGGCGTGTGGGAGCAACTTCAACAGGATGGTGGTCATCAGGAGACACAGGACTCTCAGAAACCAACTTTTGCAACTCTGATGCAGCAACTGCTGCTCTTTTTGAACACATATCTGATGCTGCAAGAAGGCAACAACGTGGCTGTCTTTGCAGTTGATGGTACAGGCAGGTCAGCACATAGCTTTTGGTTTTGACCTGCTGATGCAACTCCCATTGCCTAAAGAAGCTGATTGCTGCTGCAGTCACTTGCTATACCTATCGCCATCAGTGCTGAGCAGCAATCCTAGAGCCAAGCAGCGGTCTGCACCTATGGCTGAGGAAGTCTTACAGCGTTTGCTGCAACACATGGCAGCTGGCTCTGACAGCTCAGGTACACACAGATTTCTTTCCACACTCAGCAAAGTGCGCTGCTGTAGCAAACTTGCATCAGCTTCAACAAACGCAGCATCAGCTTTTGCTGATTGGGCTTTCCATGAATCATTGGGCAGTCTGCGCGCACCATGTGTCGACCTTGAGTCAGTGAGTTCAATGCCATAAATTGTATGTCATCCAAGATTTTGCATCCATATACAGCATGCATGTTGCTTGTCACACAGCTCTTGTCATGCCTTGACTATGTGACCTTGCCCTGACTGTTTGCTTCTTATTGAGACCAGCCTTGCAGATTGCACAGTAAGATGCACAACCGCTCACCAGGAAAATCTGTATGCATGTGCTGATGGACCCCAAGAGTCACACAGTGACACAGCACACAAAACAGAGCATTCTCAAACTGCAGACAGCCTCAGATCAACTCAACCCAGCAGCTGAAGCATCCAGTCGCTTGCAGTTGAGCTGTCAAGACAGAAACAGTGGTACTCATGCATGCAGAGCGTTTAGATGCGCCTTGCAAGTCAGCAGCTGCGTGGCCATCAGCTGCAATACAACACACAGATCAGAACAGTCTTAGCTGCCACTTGCCCATATCCATTCAATTCAGCAGCTGAGGCATACACTTGCTTGTGGCTCAAGTCACAGGGCACAAGCAAACTTGTGCATGCGTGCAGAGCATGTAGGTGCGCCCTGCTGGTCAGCAGCACTGTCAAGGGCGCTGTGTCTCATCCGCAAGCAGCAGGAGGCATCAGCATCCACAAGGGGTGAAGGCTCCAAGCCGCGCATCCTATGCATCAACGGCTCACCAGATGTGCCAGCACAATACATTGCCATCATGAATGCCATCTTCTCAGCGCAGGTAGGGACTTGCCAAAATTCTGACATGCAGGTATCATCTTGTCTAGTCATCTTGGAGCTTTGTGTTGTTCAGGGTTTGTTGAGAGGTATTGCTTGCCTGTGCACTGAACATTGCATTGCCACCAGGAATGCCATCTTCACAGCTGAGGTAGGGAATTGTCAAATTGCTGGCCTGCATGCGTCACCTTGACCAAAGGACTTGCAACAAATTTGTGCCCTTTGCAATATTGCGTCATTGAATGCAGTCTGCTCTGGCAGGAGAGAAAGCACAGCAGTGTCAGCAAATGCTTGCAAATATGTGGGTTTCCGTCCTTTGTGCATTATGGTTCATGCAATATGCTGAGCTCAAGCTGATTAATCCCAAGCAAGCTTTCTGCAGCACCGTAGGTCGACGGAAACTGCGTGGACCAGCAGTGATTGACTGTGTTCATCAGACACTTCTTCTTGGCAGACTGTCATTTCAGCTGTTTGAACATTTCCTGTTGAACAAACATCATGCCAAGCAATGGCCTAAGGACCAGACTGACTCTGTTCCTTTTGGCCTCAACAGCGCTGTGATGCTGCAGAGGCATGGTATAGTCATCGAGACTTGCATGGTGGGCAACCAGGACTCAGCTTTCCTGCAACAGGCAGCACATATCACTGAGGGCCTTTACCTGCGCCCTAGGAGGCCTGCAGCCCTGCTTCAGTACCTGCTGGTGAGCATTGTGTTCAGTCTTGGAAGCAATTTTTGCAATTTCCAGCATGTCGCATGCATCAGCTTTGCATTCAACTGGGTGCCCATGTGGTTTTCATGACCTTTTCATCCAAACGCATGAAAAACAGCGTGTGATCCTTAGGTGCTTGCAGCGGCATGTGTGTTCTGGCATGTGCCTCATGCTGATCTTCTGACAAGTGGAACGGTTGATGGCATTCAACATTGTCCTCATATCAAAGTCTCCAAAATCCAGAACAAGTCTGTAAGTGCTAGGGACAGAGACCAGTGCGTTACAGTGTTTGTTGCTGCAGACGGTGTTCAGCGCTGACACTTACACCAGGGGCTTTCTTCAGATGCCAAAGATGACAGGTGAAACACTGCGCTATCCTATTCTGTTGTACTGCTGCATACATGCCAATACTGCAGCAACAGCCATGTGCAGCAACAATGGTGTTCACGTGGCAAACAACATGCTTCAAGACAAAGCTGCCTGGCAAGACAGGACTTGTGCCACAAACACCTGGGTACATATGCTAGCAAGTGTACTTTTTCTGTCATCATCATGATTCTTCTTCCTCTTTGAGCATGCAAGACTTGAGGTGCATTTGGCATGCCCGTTAACAAACCCCATCAAGCAAGCTTCCGGCAACTCTGTCGGCAGTCAGCAAAAATGGAGCAGATGTCCATTTTTGACTTATTTGCCAACTTGATCTCAATTGCTGCATCTGCATTGTCTGCTTCATGACAGTGTTCAGCTTGACTCACCATCCATCCATCCATTCATTCATCCATCCATCCATCCATCCATTCATCCATCCAAAACGCATACCAGAAAGACTCAGCAGGCCCAGCTAGGTAGACACTGAAGCAATCAACTGCCTCCAACCATAGCTTGACTGAGCCTTGCAAGAAACGCTGTGCTGCACGCAGGAGTGGATTTCAGAGCTTCTTGCTTCTGTCATAAGGTACACACCCAAAGCTTGCTTTGACTAGCATGCCATGTGCGCAGCAGCCAGGCTGAGTTATGATTTGTTTGGCACTTTTGGGCTGCATTCAATTGCAACACACATTGCACATGTGCAACCTGTCAGCTGGGTTTAAGGCCGCTGCACATACAATCTGAAAGAGTTGCACAAATTTGCCGCGACTGCAGCATGAGCCTGCCTGCCAAGCTGACGCATGTTCTGCGGTGGAAGCACGAGCGGCTAATGCAGATATGTGTGCTGAGAATCTGATTGTTTGCTTTGCAGAAAACCATTGACATGGGATATGTCTGCTCTGTCTGTCTTTCCATTTTCTGTCAGGTACGCCTGTGTATATTCACGACTCAACTTGCGTTCAAACAGTGTATGTTCATGTTTTCGACCTGAGCAATCTAAGTCCCAGTGTGTGAAGGTAGCTGGCATGCATGTTTGCAAAGCTATTGAGGTGTGCAATGCAATAATATTGAGATTTTGTTTCATGCTGTTGCAGAAGCTGTCAGAGTGTTCAACCTGTGGAACAGCTTTCAATGCACCAGCTTCTTCGCTGCAAAGTGGGCGCATTGTATAGGCAGAGTGCTGTGTTCCTTTTGCTATTTGAAATATCTAAAACTAATGCAGTCCACTTCAGCAAGCTGGGTAACAGCGCCGATCTGCTGCTGTACTAGCCAAGAATAATGTTGCTATGGCACGCTAATGCAAGCCTGGCATGTTCAGGGCAGAAGCCTTTGTATTTAAAGCAACAAGCTCATTGACTTTGCGTGGGACAGCTAGCATAGCGTTAGCATTAGCGGGCTCCCATCTTGCTTGCCTGCCTTGACAAATTTTAAATTAATGCCAAGATTCATTCAAGTGCGCGATATGACAAGTCAGCACCCTGCTGCAGCTGGCTAGAGCAAATGGTTTCTGAACCAGCATGTTGTTATCTGAGCTTGTTTGAGAATGCCACAGCTGATGCACATGCCAGAATTTATATGTGTGAAACGCTAGCCAAGACGCTTGGACACAGAAAAACAGTCCGTTCTCAGGACACAGCCGAATATAGCTCTAGAGATCTCAGACTTAGTTTGTCGCTTGCACGAAGAGGCATCATGGCATCTGCTACTGTCAACATAGCGGTCATAGCCGGCATCACGTTCAACAAGTTCATTGTTTGTCTTTCTGTTGTCAAGTGTTGTGGGCATGTGCCTGTCTGACATAAACTCCTTGCTCATGACGTCAGCAATCAGTACAAATAAGCAACCAGATAAAATGTGCAGGCTAGTAGGAGACAGCTCTGAGCTGTTGTGAGTGCCTTCACCCCTGCAGTGCTGTGCGACAAAGCTGCTCAGAGCTGACAAAAGTGGCGCATCACTCCCGTAGAACATTCAGGTATGATTGTGAGTACGGGCTGACATATTTGGAAGCGCTTTTCAGACCAAGGGCTGCATTGCTGATACTGCTGGCATTGCTGCTAAGGGCATTCTTGTACTTATAAGCTGATGCTCTGGCTGACGGTATAGGCTGTCTAACCCCCTTTGTGACCATGCCTGAGGATTTGCCAGCTGCAGGTTTGCTATAAGAGTGCGCCTGCATGTAACCTCCACCGCCCATTGGAACCCTATGATTGAGAAGCTTGCCGGCTGCAGGGTTCAGGGTTGTGTTGCCTACCACCAAAGACGGTAGCACACTGATTGCTGCAGCCTGTAGCCTCTCCTCAGTCTCTGATGACACAGAAGAGATGCCTGCAAACAAAGCAACTTGCTTTTTGTGTTGCAGCTGCAAGCAGATGAATGAGCCCATACTTGATTTATGTTTATGCAGGCATGTGGTGTGCACCAAAAAAGCTTTCCTGGCAAAAGCGCAGAAGAAGGCACACTGTCTGAGGAACTCCACACTAGCTAGCTGCTATAAAGTTGCGTCATTTGCAGCAATATCTCCCAAATACTAGTTGCAACGGTGCCTATGAAACTCACCCACTTTGTGGCTGCTTTGGCAAGGTACGCCTTGACTAAAGCGATAAGCTTGCAATGACAGGCAAGCTTCAACCTTGACATAAGTAAGTAATAGGCTGGCTGCCAGCGGAAGAGATCTTCTGATGTGAACATCGTACACGCACCTGGCAGGTGATGCGCATGACTGACTCCTGACTCACTCGCGCCTCCATCCTTTTCTTGATGGCCCCTGTTGCTGCCCACAATGCTAGGCAGGCTCTCCTTGGTATCTCTTGTCTCTCTCTGATTTGCCACTCTGCGGCGTGCTGACACCAAACCTCCCATGGCGGGCCCCTGCCTGTTCCTGGGGCCGGGGGTCAGCAAGCTGTGGACATCAGGCTGAGACGCCGCTGACAGCCTCTTCTCTTCTTCTCTGCAAATAAGTGCCAAGATTGTCAGCACTGTAGCGATGGCCTCGTTGATTTGACAGTTAACAAAGCGTCCACTGTGATTTGCACTGGTATTACATACTCACGAGCTGCAGCCAGGCGTGTAGTAATTCAGCAGGCCTCAGTAGATCCTGGCACAGGCAAAAGCACCAGCGAAGAAGGCTGAGCCAGTGCCAGCGAAATCAGCAGCAATGCAACACTGACGTACCAAAGCTCTGTCGTTGCATCGTTTCATGCTCTTGACAATGTTGTTCTGCCTGATGTACAAGGGTGATTTGATTGAGGCTGTCGTGATGCTTGAAAACCAATGATTTCTGGTCATCAAGTCTGACCTGATTTCTCTGAAGAAAGCGTGCCGGAGGGCTTGCTTGGCTGAGATGCGGTCTTCAGGGTTGTACATCAGCAGCTTCTGCAGCAGGTCCTGCCCCTCTGGGCTCAGGTGGGGTATCAACTTGGTGATCCCTGTTCCTTCCTGCATGCACACACGCACAACACTGACAGAGTAACAAGGCAGTTGCAGCTGCCAGCATTTTGAAGATTTGCCAGGGTGGCTTGACCATAGCGCACAGATCAATCCGTGCAGACAGTCAAAGTGCTCGATTTATGCTTGCAAGGCCTCTTCAACTATCTGCAATATTTGGCTATTCAAATAGCCGGATACATCACAGGATACTCTGGAAGCAGCACTACCTGCATCAACACTTTGGTAATGTACACTATACGCACTGTACACTGTCTCTTGCACATTCAGACATATTTACCTGTAGAGCGAGGAGATGCAAAGGGGATAGATACAGCTGAATTCTAGTCAGTGCCTTTGAATCCTTGACAGCACACAAGTAAATGTCTGTGGTGGTGGTAGTTTGCTGACGGTGGGCAATTTGAACAGCTGCACCAGATGTCTCAAACAATGACCGTCTCCCCCTTTGGTCAATGCCTTATGAAGCAATATCTGCTGAAGAGGATACGGTAAATGGAGAATGCAACATGTAAGTGTTGCAGACAGCTTAAGATCTACTCAATCCAACACGACACCTTTGCTGTGGCGCAGATGATTTGCGTTTTACATCACAAGACATCAACAAACACAGAACGCAACATGTAGTCATGCAGTTAGCATGAGCCCGTGCCATGGCCGCAATCTGCGACGCTGCCCTATCAGACTTCAAATTGCAAAAATTCTTAGCAGCCTGTCACGCTGTTGCCAATGGCACCAAGGCTCTGACTGATTTGATGCACAAACTGGGAATGCATGCTGCCATGGACAGTTTACACTTAGCCGCCCTCTCTGACTGACTGAGCAGCATGTGCCCACAAACGTCAGGACACATGTCTTCAGAAGCATGCTGACAGGACAAGCCCACTCAACAAATTGTAGCAGAGTCAGCACACCTTGTGAGGGAAATCAAACTCAACATGGGTGGAGCGACGCTTCATTGTGGCCAAGATTTCTGGTGACGGGGTGCCAGTGATAGCATGAATCTTCTCAATCTGGTCCATCTCATTGGTTCCAGGGAACAGTGGGAACAAGCTCACCACCTGCAGTTTCATTTTCACAAGCTTTGCTTTGCTGCTGCATGCAGTTTTGAGGCTGCCTTATGCCTCGTTTATACAGTGCAGGGAAAATTTTATGAAGATTGCGGCTTCAGTGCTGGTTGTAGCATTGCTGAGTATTGTGTACTGTTGTCCTCATGTGCTGTGGACTGATGTCTGGTGCTGTCTCTGTCAAACTCAATATGGCTGCCAGCCATAGCAGCTGATGAGGCCACATGTCAATGTGTATGATGATATGTTGACCTGCTTGACTGTGTCCGGTTGATCTATGCCTGCCTGCCCGCTTGCCTGCTGGTTTGTCTGTCTGTGCCTCCGTCTGTATATGTCTCCTGCTAATCCGCACACGAAGTTTTTGCCGCCACCAGCACAGTTGAAGCTGTATGGTGCTTAGCTATTTGTTTGTCTGTGTTATGTATGTTTGTACTGCGCACATCTCTGCTGCCAAGTGTCGTCATCAATATAAGTCCTGCTGAAGCTAAGAAACAGCATAGGGTACCCACTCTGCAAAGCTGCATATGATGCAAAGGCTGACGCTTGTCTGCTGCGCATTTGCCCGTGTTTGCAACAACTGCATGGCTGTATGTTCCATCCTGTGACTTCAATAGTCACGTCCCCACCTATAGCAACCGCTCAACAGGCACAAACACAGCAATGTTGAAGTGACTCTGCTTGTTGTGTCCAAGAATCTTGCCTGTATGTGTACCTCAGGCCTTAATGTCATGCAATGTGTTGCATTCAAGAGGTTGACTCTGTGCATCTGCCTTACAGTGTAACAAGCCTGATGCATAAACAAGTACAGATGTGTTGCTGATTGCTACAGCAGAAGCAGCTGCTCTTTGAAGCAGACAAGCCAAACAGGCAAAGAGATCTACTGCTGCTGAGAGTCAGCTGAGTGGACTTGACCGAGCGACATGAACAATGTTCAGCGCCTACCTCAAAGAAGACGCAACCCACACCCCACATATCCATCTTGTGGGTATAGTAGCCATCAGTCAGCAGGCACTCAGGCGCCCTGTACCATCTGGTGGAGATGTACTCAGTGTAGGGCTGCTTTGAGTAGATGCCACGACAGCTGCCAAAGTCTGCCAGCTTCAGGCACTCATCAATGATCAGAATGTTTTCTGGCTTGATATCTCTGCAGAGACAGAACCATTATGACTCCAAGGCAAACATGTCATGCAGCAAGGAACTGTGACTCATTAGCAGAGCAACTGGTGCTGTGCATGACATGATTTCAGCCATTGCATCAGCTGCAATGTTGTCTATATGCCATGAATGATAAGATGCTTGCAATGACAACTTGCAGATACATATGTGGCATACATGCAGCATGTGACCATTTTGCAGGGATGTCCTGCAGCCAAGCATTGTGATCTGATAAGATTGCCTGGCAACTGCTTTGAAGGAACACACTGAAGTTGCAGACCTGTGGAAGATGCCAGCTTTGTGCATGTGATCCATTGCTTTGATGAGCTGGTACATGTAGCGTTTGATCCTCTCCTCTGCCACATAATGACTGCGCCCGCGAATGAGCTCATAGATGTTCATGTCCATGAGCTCAAACACGAGCGCAAGGCGCCCTGTTGGTTGGTCACTGCAAACAGACAGCAATTGTTGTGCTTGCAGGCAAGCAGAGCTGATGTACACTGCTGGTCAGTCTGAGCAACAGGCTGTGCTAGAGAAGACTGTGTGTACTTACTAGAGGACCTCAAGCAGCTTGATGATATTGGGATGAGGTGAAAGGCGGCGTAAAGCTTGGATCTCTCGCAAGTTGTTCACCTGCAAGTTTGGAGGCCAATAAGCGCCTTGTGAAATGTCTTTGCAGGCTGCAAAAGTCAGGGCCGACTCGTGTTATTACCTGTTCCAAGCTGTCGAAGTGATTCTTCATGCATTTGATAGCTACATATTTGCTGTTCTTGATGCACTGGGCTTTGAGCACTTCAGAGAAGGTGCCCTCTCCTTTCTTGGCAACAAGGCGATACTCTGCAAAGCGTGAGCATACTTTGCTACTGCAAGTCTGGCTTTGTTTCAGCCTGTAATCGAAGCGTTTCGGCTAGTAAATCTTACTGTGCATGCCCTGCTGAGCCGCGTCACTTTCCTCAGCTTTCCAAGTAGCCAATGCGGATAAAGTGGCGCGAATGCAGCACGCCTGACCAACGAGCGCTCATCAGACCTAGCCCTGCAGCCTGGCTCAGGGCGTCATGCTACACAGTCCGGATTGCTGAGAAAGCTCTTGTATTCACATGTTGCCTTCGGGCGGCACATTGCAAGTCGTGTGCACACACGCATGCCCGACAATGTCACGGCCTTTAGGGCGCATGAAACAAGCAACGCAGCTGCGTCGGTGCGTCAGTGCGTCGGTCTGCCGTAACGCTTGTCTAGATCCGATCTCTGCACCGCGTGCCCCACTTGCGACGCTGACGCTGACGCGTCGCTCGGTCGCCACTTAGGCGTCAACGACAGGAGGCTCGGGCCCATGGAAGACGACAGCGACAGTCCGATCCGCCATCTCGAGGGTCAAGGGCTGCTGTTGAACGTGTTTAATCAGCTCTCAAGCATAGTCGATCTGATCGTGTGCTCGTCCGTTAGCAAGAACTGGCGCGCGCTGGTCAAAGATGCACAGCCGATTGCCCTGGACGTATCATGCGACACTTGCGGTCTACTCGACTCCTACGGCATCGCGGCAGTCATGCAGTGGTTGCAGAACAAGCAGAAGCAAGGTCGTTTGCAGAATGTTCGGAGCCTGAAGCTGAGCGCTGAGGCTTTGTTCGAGGAGGAGTACTCAGAGCAGATGAGACTGCAAGCCTCTTGCTTTGACGCAGCGCTCATGTTGTCAGGCCTTTGGAACTTGCGGTCCTGCGTTCTTGAGGGTCCTGTTCACTTGGAGACTGCTGCCGCTATTTTGCCCACAACTCTCAGATGTCTTGATATTACAGTATACGAACCTCCAGAACTTACATGTCTGTCATTGTTCGAGAGATTCAGTAACTTGCAACTACTATATCTGCAACATTCAGAGGGTGATCAGGAAGGAATTCCAGACGTTCAGTTTGTTCTGGATGGCAGTATGCCAAGTTTGAAAACTTGCCACATCTCGACACCATTCCATTGCCAGCTTCCAAGCCACGTTGATGATGAGCATTACGTTTTTGACACTTTTCCAAACATCCTCCAGTTGCGGGTACTGGTCATGGCCACTACACGTGGCTCTCGCTTGGCAAACAGCTTTTTCCACTTGAAGAGTTTACTTCACCTTGAAGTATGTATGTTGAAGGGCAATGTGCCATGGGTGATTCTTGTTGTACCCAGGTCAAGCTCTGTCTGTCATTTGAGGCTTGTGGGAGCTCCACAAACAGACACCTCACTTGAGATTGAAAAGGAGAAAGACTTTACATTTGAAGCGCGCAGGGTGCAAAACGTTTTGATGCCCAAGCCTGCCAGGACCATCCCTTTTCTGCAGTTTTCATAAGTGTCAAAGTGTGTTCCTGTTTTGCAGCTGCAGTGGGCACATGAGACATAAAATACTTGTGTATGAAGTTTGTGGTAGTCTGAGAGCTCTATATCTATAGGTGTATGCCATAGTAATACTATACACAGATACCATACCATCCTTAGGCTTGGTGCTTAGACACAGTCTCTGTTACCTACACCATAGCTGGGTTCCAGACAGTTGCAATGTTAAGTAAGCTTTGTTGCAGTACAAGGTTGTGCTCCCACTCGTCCACCTTTGAACTGATCTAGATCTTGTCATTGATTAACCAATTGCAACTATCAGAGTGCGCTTATGGACACTGTGCGTTCTGCACGGCATTGTAATGTTATTGTGTGCTATCCAATCCCTGTGACGGTGGGAAGCACGAAATGCAAGGACCGTCATATGGTCTACATGTGGTTTTGCTGAAGGTATGTGCGCTGCAAGCGATTTCACAAGCAGAACAAAGCATGATAATCGGAGCTCATCAATATGACAGATAGGTCATTGTGAAGCTGCTGCAATATCACCATTATCACAAGGCAATATCACTGCAGATGTGTCAAAGTGCCAAAAGGTACCATCACACAGAACAGCACACAGACTCTGTCTCTATCCGTAACAGGCAGCATGACCTCCTAATCAATGGTGCACAACAACGCTACACCACGCAGGATCCACTTGGACTTGTCATCCTCTGTGCGCAAGGCGAAGGTTGTGATGAAGTTCAACCCAGTCCTCTTCTTCACTCTGTATGTGGGTGCTTCATAGATACCGCTCTTCTTGCGGTCCTTTGCTAGGGTGCCAGTCACAAACAAGACTGGCAGTGGGTGGAACAGCTTCTTGGGCTCACTGTCTACAAGCCTGTTCTCCTTGCCTGACCAAGCACATCCATCCAAGTACAGTCCGTAAATGTAGACTCCCTCAGGCGGCGCTTCCTTGAGGGTCTCAAACTCCTTGGGAGGGTGCGTCACGTCAGATGTCATGACCACATCATCCAGGGCCCACTTGTCTGCTGCGTGCTTGCGGTTGACCTCCTGCTTCATGGCTGTCAAGAAACCCTGCACAGCAGCAAAGCAGTGAAATCAGTATGGCACGATGATGACAATGATGATGACGGTGACGATGCTCAACACAGAACAGCGCAGGATAACATGACATCCCCACCAAACCTGTTGGTTGTTTGACTTCATTGGCAACATGTAAGAGATGTGCTCAAGACGTGGCAGAGCAGCCAGCGCACATAGTCATGCTCAAGACAGTCACTGTACAGTTGACCATCAGGACAAATGCAGAGAGAAAACACACTTGCAGATTTGCATGTTTGGCCCACCTGAGGGTTGAAGAAGCCAGTCATCCAGTAAGCCTTTGGCCGCCCAGCATTCAGCCACTTGTTGAGCTGGTCATACCGCTGTAGCAAGCCCAGGAACCAATTGCCCAGTGTGCTAGCCTCCCACGACTTCTTCAGCCAGTCTTGGGGGATGCGTGCATTGAACAGGGCATCCAGGCTGTCTATGAGACCACCACTGAGAGCTATTGTACCAGCAATGGCCAAGCGCAGGTTTTTGAGGGTGCTGGAGGTGAGCTTGATGACAATGTTCAGCCTGTCCAGCTCCTGCCTGAGATGCACGTTCAGAGGCATTGTGGGGCCTCCTGGCAGCTTTCTCAGCTTCTCACGCAGCTCCTCCTTGTCAAACATTGCAGGCACCTGCAAAAAGACAGCAGCATATCATTTCACTGCTTTCACTAGTGTCACCCTCAACTTTGCTGCAGAGACTGTACTTGTCAGCTACAGGAAGCCCCATGCATGACGTTTGTGCCTGTGGACACAAGGCTCAGCAAGCACTGCATGGTGCCAACTTTGCATTGTATCCAGGTACAACACTTGAAGGCGTAGGCAAACGTGACAGACAGCTTACCTTGGACAGAAGGTCCTCACAGATGCGGTCCACAATCTCCTCCCTAGAGAGGCCACCGCCACCGCCAGCCCCCTTGGGCTGTGTGTCCATGATGATCTGGACACCTGACTGCACCTGGAGGGTTCTGAAGGTGAGGTCTGCATTAGGGTGCAGGCCAAAGATCTCAGGACTCTCCTGCCCAGGCAGCTCCTCAATGGCCTACATTTTGGCATGAGTCAGTATTGTGCCAAGTGCTGTTTCACCTTGGTGCAATGAGTGAGGATAGCAGATTCAGCTTTTCACAGCATTTGCACAGTGCTTGATCGATGAACAATGCAATTACTTGAAACAATGTACAGCATGAAGAAAGTTGATGAGAAACCGCACCAAGGGCACCCTGGATGCACCAAAATTGTGCTGCTTGATGCCTTTGATACAAATTTTGAAGCCTGTATAGGTCTTCTGGACAGCAAATTGCAGCATGTTGCGCTGATCTTGTTGCTTGCTGACATGATACGTGCTGCCAAACGCATAACAGCAAGCGCAGTCGATCTTGGTAATCATGTCAAATCAAAGAAAGCAAACACCGGCCGACAAGGCTATTTGCCCAGCTGACCTTTCGGAAGCCTTCAATCTCGCCACTGTCAGGGATTTTGTAGCTGATGCTAGCCCGCTCGTCCTTGTACAGCTCAAAACCTGACCTGGTCACCTCCTGGTGAAAGTATTTCTCAGCATAGGTGTCCATCAGCAGCTGATCAAAGTCATCCGTGATGCGGCCACCATACTGGATCTCACTGACCATGTAGCGCACAGTCTCCCAGGTTGGCCCTGCTGCCTTCTTGGCATCCACCTCCAGCAGATGATTCTGCAGAAGACAATACAGCAAATATCAAAAGCGGCACTGAGCAGACAGCGCATTGTCCAAATCAAGGCTACATCACGGGTCTGCCATGGGTTTAAGCTCTTCTATAATATGGAAAGACATTGTAAACTGGATCTATCAAGTGTGAGAATCAGCTAACAATGCAGTCACGAAAGCTGTTTCACTGGTCCATTTATGAAAAATGCACACTTGACATGAGGAGGGGCCACATATGATGCAAGCCGCGCACAGTGTACATGTTGACCAGAGAGACATTCATGAGTATGCAAGCAGTGGGGTTTACCTGCAGGAACTGTGTACATGCTGACAGGTCAGACTGGTTGAACTCATATGGCACGTTCCAGCCAATTGGTCCAAACTTGCGCCTCTCTTGCACAATGGAGTGCAGGAAGCACATCACAAACAGTAGCTGGCGCCAGTCATTCCTGTTGACAGCATCCAGCATGTCCTGCGCAGCAATCAAGCACGATGTTCAGTGTTGTGACAGGTACAGGCCAGCAGTCTGTCCACACCCAATGAGCACAATTTGCAAAAGCATAATGCAGCAAGACTTCAGATCATGTAGCAGATCATGAGCTGTACGCAACATCACCACAGCGTGTCAGTGGCGATCATAGCCAGAGGCCAGGCATGCATGTCTGGTGAATGACAGACAGGATGAAGCATATGCAGCCCAGTGAGCACAATGTTGCTACACTGCATAGTGACAAGGGATGTCTGACCTGTGACACCCACTGGTATGAGGCCCTGAGACCAGCCTTCATGCCTACAGGGGCCTCATTGGTGATCTTGATGCCCATCTGCAGCAGCCCAATGGGGAAGTTGGGGTGAGGCTCAGCCGTAATCCACAGGCGGAAGTCCTCATGGATATCCTCTGTCTTGATCAGATATTGCTCAACCTGCAAAGCCAAATCAGATTGAATGCCTTGTATTAGACTTACTTTGCTCAACAGCTGCTGAAAGCATTGACAGGAGCTCAGACAGGGAAAAAAGGTACATCTGGCAGTGTTCAGAGTACTCAAGCACTGTGTGTCAACATCCTTGTTGCTGTTTGAGACATGACAGGTTGCTTGCAAGGAATGCAAGGAATACACCAATGATGCAAGAGCACAGCATTAAAGACCTGTGGGCTGCGGTGCCTGGCAGGACTGTGGGACATGGCTTCCGAAAAGCAATGTAGGAGATGTTTTGAACAGTACAGTACCTCTGTGAGGTAGCCAAGACCAAGATGGGTGTTCTGCAGAAGCACCCACTGACCCTCAACTGTAGCACTAGCCATGTACTTGCGGGCAATGATCTCCTGTCCTTGACCCATGCTGACACCCAGTGTCTTGATCTTCTTCTTCTTAGCAAGATCCTGTGGCATATCAAAATGCAGACATCAGCACAGGACAAGCAAGAGGAAAGGAAAATGTCACTTTCAGACAGAGGTGCAATGTCAGCATTGCAGTCTGTGTGACAGGATCACTGTCGCAGGGTCACTCAGAGACCAATGGCAGAACTTTTGTTGCAAACAGTCCATGTCATGGCTGAAATGCTCAAACAAGGAGGTGTGCTGTATAATCCTGCTGTTGCACACTAGCAGTGCAGATGCAAACTGGTAGCACCGATGCAGATGGGTGTTGGGAGTTGACCTCAATGAGCTTGGTAGGGTCAGCTCCAGGGGACAGCAAGCAGATGAGAGGGCACTTGGGGTGGCTCTCAGACCAGGCACGCTCCATATTTAGGGGCACAGACTCCACAAAGCGCTGCCCAAGAGCATCAGCAATGTAGTCTGATGCTGCAATGAGCGTGCGGTCCTCTCTGAAAGCCTGCACATCAGGTACAAATGATGTAGCAAGAGACAGAGTGACAAGAAGCAGAAGGGCCTGCAAGTTGCAGATGCAAAAAGAGAAGGTCTGCCATTAGGCGTTATGAAGGGAGCCTCTAAGCGCAGAAACAGCCCTGGATTGCTGCCTCTAAAGCAATAATCACTTTGTACAGATGTACTGCAAAACATTGCATGCTAGCTCAAACTGGCAAGGCATTCTTAATCGCTAAGGCAAATTTGGCAAGTACTGACAAAGTTGCAATGTGAAGGACAAGCTCAAGACAGACATACCTTGACCACACACATGCGCTCAAACTTGGACAGACGATCCTCATAGTCTGGCACATTGGCTGTCTCAGGCGCTTCAGCATCATACCACTGCCGCCACAAACCATCATTGCGGAAGACACTGTCTGGAATGTCATGCAATGCAGTCATGCTTGACAGGGCGACCACATTCAGCCAGACTGAGTCAGGAATCCACTCCTGCACAGCAACATACACATCATTGAATGTCATAGACACAGAGGACATCAATGCTGGCAAGCATCAAGACATGACTGCTGTTGCACAAGGCAAGACTGGTTTGCATATGACGTAGTCCACCATGCACACAGCTTTCACTCTACCATTGAACATGCACATGATTCTATGCAAAAGCATGTGCCACAGAGCTGCAAACACACAGCTGCACAGCATGCGTCGACAAATGCACAAAATAGTCAAAAGCAGTACCTTGGGCTTCTTGCGCACACTGTTGATGTCCAAGGCGCCTCCTCCCTTCAAGAAGATGTCGATCTCCTCTGCCTTCACCTTGCCAGCTGATGCCAGCACCTTGCTGGTGAGCATAAGGGCAAAGATGATCTTGTGGCGCTCAAACAGGCCACGCTGGATGTACAAGTAGATCTCATACGTCATGTAGTCAATGATGTTGTTGATACGCTTGCTGGGCAGTGTTGCCTTCTCACTGTTGTCAATGGCCAGCTCGTACAGCTGGTTGAACTGGTTGAGAGAGGTCTGGTACATGCAGTTGACCACTGAGAACTCAGCAATGAGGAAGTAGATGAGGGTGGCTCTGTGAGCCACTGGCCTATACTCCTCACAGGCTTCATTGATCTTCTTGTTGGTCTCACTGGCGCCAGTCAGGCGCTCGTTGACCTCACCGGCAGTCTGTTTGGTGACTGCCAGCACGTCAATCAGCTCGGTGTCATCCAGCAAGTTACCCTGCAAGCACAGGAGATTGTCAGGTTGACACTGGCGCTTCCATCGGCATAGATACGCGCACACATACAACCACAAACAGATGTGCTGCTGGTGGTAGGCATGCAAAACATAATATCATTACAGTAACAGAGCAGCAGTCAGATGCAGCAATCAATTTTTCTGTGTGATTCTATTGGCATGCTGTCAGTATGTGCAGCAGCAATAAGCAGGTGGTAGAGTGTCACAGCTCCTACTGGAAGCCAGCAGCACTCAGGCACTATCTATGCAGACTAAGCGTGCAGCAGTGCAGCTGTTGCACCTGTGAGTTGGACAGCCTGAACAGGAGGTCATCCTCCAGCTGCTTGATCTTCTTCTTGTAGGACTGCACCTCCTCCATGAGGCCCTGCCTCTGCTCCTCCAGCTCGTGCTTCTCCTTCAGGATGAGCTTGCCCAGCAGCTGGTCCTCCAGGCCGGCCATGGTGACAGTGAAGTCCACCAGGGTCACCTTGGCGCTGAGCTCAGGGGTGTAATGGGGGTTGGGCAGGCGGGTGGTGCAGAACAGGCGGAAAGTGTCTGTGTAATCCACCTGCATGGACAGCACACCCATGTTGGTGCTGTCAGATTCGGGTGGGTGGGTGAGTGAAAGGTACAGAACAGGCAGAAGCTGCCTGTATAGGGGGAGTGTAAGCTGACTAGCAGCTGAAGGCAGCCTGCATCTTCAGATCCTGAAATGCATGCATAATGCTGAGCGCCCAACATTGTGAACTATTGCAGTGAGGGGACATGCCACTGACAGCAAGTGTTGGCATTGTGAAGCACAGTCGTGCTAGACAGCATGGCTTTCTTTGGCTCTCTGGCCACTGCACTGTATGCATTGACACGCAGCACATCATGGTCTGCAGTGTCGCTTACAATTTTGACAAAGCTGCTCATAAAGTAACCTCCCTTTGCTATGTAAGGGTGCAAATGACTGTTGCATGCTGGCAGGTGGTGAGGGATAGCACTGGAGCAGTAGCTTACCTCCTTGTCAGCAAGGGCAACAGTGAAGCCACGGCCCTTCTTGACATAGCGCCTCTCCAAGACAGGGTCCAGCACAGGATCCAGCTCCTCCTCAATGTTCTCAATGAGCAGTGGCTTGCCAAATGACAGGCAGTCCTGCAAGCAAGCGTTTTCAGATACAGGGCTCCATTGCAAAGCACTTGCACTCAAGACTAGGATGCACATTATGGAGTATGTGCGTGTGCAACTGCTGCCATAAGGCAGAGCTACTGCAAAAGTAGCAGAGTGGTTGGGCGTTCAAGCAAGTTCATACCATTGCATCTACCCTTGCAGCATCATGTCAAAAGTTTGTAGAGCCGCCAAAGCACTTGTGTGCAAGTTGCGGCCATTGGGGACTGACAGGTATTTCAGCTGCATGTGTGAAAGTGCTGTTTTGCAAACAGGTGGAATACCTCAAGGTGGTTTCTGAAGAGCTTGTCGTTCAGCTGGGTGACCTTGAGCTGGTTGGCCTCCTCCCTGTGCATAATCCAGGTGCGGCCCTGGCCCTGAGGGTCAACCAGCACAGGATATCTGGTGGCTCTTGTCACCATAATACCGTTCTGAACACTCAGGTCATCAGTGGGCAGCCCCTGCAAGCACAGAGACATGTTGTAGATGCTGGGGCAATTTTTGTGATTTGACAGGCCAAACATGGCATGCTTGATTTTGTGGACTTTGTCTTGCTATGTTGCAGAGCATTGCAACCTGAACAAGCTTCAGTGCATGCCACTGTAAATGCAGCGGTTTTGCAAGGTTTTAGTGTTTACACGCAGACTTCAGATGTGAGTGAGTAAATATGGATAGACCCGATGCTGTTTAAGAACAACTCGGAACGAAAGGCAAAGAATCACATGCACTTTGTTGCGCAAGAGTATGAGCAGCGACAGCAGCAGCAGCAGTCGTCTTGGCGTGATGGAAGCAGCAAGCTGTTCATACCTGTAGGGTCCACTCCCCAACCTCAGAGTCATCAACCAAAAACTTGGTGACCTGCATGTCTTTGGTGACGGGAATGTTCAGCTTGACACAGCCGCCATAGAAGTCCCTGGTGATCAGCAGCTCCCTGAACTCCTTGTTGAAGGGGCCCAAGTAGGACACAAAGCTAGAAGCTATGGCACAGTCACCTGTATCAGACCAGCATTGCAATGAGACTGCCTGCTGTGCCTCGATGCAAGATACATCATGTGGATTGCATAGTTCTATGCAGCTGCTGATTGGCAATCCGTCAAGAAATGCTCTCATGTTTGGCAAAAGCTTTTGTCAAAGGCCACACCGTGACAGGTTCTTCCTATACTTGTGTCACATGGGCACAGAATTTGGCCAAGACAGATGCATGACGGTCAGAGACAACACAAACAGCTTGGGTTGCATACCAGTGAGCTTCTGGATGGTGTCATCAAACTCCTTGGACTGCTGAGTCCAGCGACCCTCTTCACCAGCAAGTGCACTCAGCAGCGCATTGGCACTGTCCATCTTGCGCTGAGTGGCTGTTGCATCATCCTCAAGCGCCTGCTTCTGAGCCATGGCTGCATCAAATGATGCCTGCAAGCATGCGCAAAGCCTTTGAGCAAAATGCCAAAGGTGCTCTGACACCGACAAACGCCAGAATCCAGTCAATAATTGAACCTTTGACTTGGAGTGTTTTCGCTTCTGCAAAGCTCCAGTGTCAGGCAGAACATGCTGAGTGACACAGTGATGTCAGACCCTGATGAGATCATCAGCTCACATGCAGCACGCATGTCAAGCTGAATACGCCATTGAAGAACGCTTTCTGAGACAACAAAGCAGGACTGTTGTGCACTGCCAGGCAAGCAAGCAATGCCGGTGTGATCAGCTGCATTTTCAGCTGACCTGCATCTCATCCAGCTTGCCCTGGACAATGGCCATACGCTCCTCAGCAGCGTTCTTCTCCTTGGTGGCAACCTTCAGCTCAGCCTCAGCTGCTCTGAGAGTGGCAATCTTGGGCTCCACCACCTTGGCCACATCGTGGTAGGTGCACATGGCTGCAGCCCAGTTACACAGGCCAGCCACATTGCCACTGGCCTTCTTGGCAGACTCAAAGTTGAAGTCTGGCGCTTGGAAGTATGGCTGCAGCAGCTCCACTGTCTCATCTGTGATTTGCTCCTTGGGGAAGTTCATGAGGGCATTCAGGAAAGAGGTGTCACCCATCATGCGTACAGCCTCATCATAGGTGCCCAGCAGCACCTGAGAGCCCTTCACATCTTGCCAGATGGCCTTCTGCACTGGCAGATACCTGCAGGTTTGCATCCCTCAGATTAGCTTGCTGGCACTGCAATGATAGTGCACGGTTCATTCACAGCGCTTGCAGATACCAGCGCAAAGTGCAGACATGATGCTGATCATGCTGTGCTACTCGCAAAAGCAAGCTGTGATCTTGCAAGTACCACTCATTATCCAATGGCACATGCAGCAAATTCCTGATACGCTGGTTCAACAGCAGTGGTGGCAATGCTCAGACATGCAGTAAGATATGCTAGTGTGAACAGCTTGCCTGAGGAGCAGCACACAGTCGAAGATACGCTTGACAACATCAGGAGGGTTCTTTAGGGCCTTCAAGCCCACAATATCCTTCTGGGTGATGCTGTTCAAAGCTGACAAGGCGGCGTCAAGGGCAGGCTTGGCAGCTGCCAAGTCCCTCTCTGCATCATCCTTGACAGTGGCAATTTCTGCTGCCTTCTTGGTCACGCCATCCACAATCACTGCCACCTGCAGCAATGAACGGCTGTCAAGACCCAGCTCAGTCTGCTCATGCACTTTTATCTGCTTCAGTCATGTATGCTTTCCCAAAGAAATCATGTACTGTGCTTTGCACTTGACATGAAACAAGCCAAGTGCAAATCACAGCTGCCACCATTCCCATAAGGCGACAGCAGCAGACTCACAGAAACTGCTGTCAGTCATTGAATGCATGTTCATGAAACCAGCAAGCAAGTGGATGATATCATGATGATGACGATGATAGCAGGCGTTGCTGAAGTCATTGCAAGCTGCTGAGCTGTGCTGCTGCTTTGCTCACCTTCTGCTTTTCCTTCTCAGCGATGGCAGTGTTCTCACTGATCTCCTTCAGCAGCTTCTCAGCTTCCTTGGTAGCAGCAGCCAGGTCAGTGTTCTTGATGGCCAGCTCTCCCTTCATCTTGTTCACGTCCACCTTGGCCTCTCCCATCTTGGATAGGCCACTGTTGATGGATGTTGCCAGCTCCCTTACGTACACCAGCTTCTTCTCGTACAAGGACTTGTACCCAGCAATGAAGGAGAGGTATGACTTGGGTGTGACATATACATGCCGCCTGAATTTCTCAAAGTATTCCTGGCAGGCTGCTGTGACGTTGACGTGGACCTGACCCATCATGACCTTCAAAGAGTCCTTGACAGGGTCTGGGCAGGCCATGGGGAACTCATCAATGAACTTGCCAGAGACAGAGGTCAGGGCCTCTTCAGGCCAAGGCAGGAACCAGTCGATTGTGCAGCCATTGATGAGACCTGGAAACTGCTGAGCACGGCGACTAAACTTGGCTCCCACTGGACTGAAGCACAGGCAGACGTGCAGTTTGTCCCTGACACGGCCCAGGAAGAAGTTGTACAAGTTGTCCCAAGTGTCCACAATGCCTGCGCGGAAGCAAAGTGGCTGGAGTTTATGCGTGTCAATCAAGTGTACACACATGGCTGCTGCAAAGAAAGGCTAAGTGATGCAGAGGTTTTCGCTGCTGGTTGATTGACACTGCAAGCACTCATGCCTTGCATCACACACTCGATTTCTATTTGGGTTAACAAAAGTATGCAAGTCAGCTCTGGACAGCTCAACTGCATTGCCAAACACCTTTGATTTCATGCTCAATGCTTTGCAGCATTGCAAGGCGCGCATACCTGGAGATTCAGCCTTCATGACAGGCCTGATGTCATTGACAATGGAGTCCAGCTCATCCTTGGCAAATAGGCCAGCCACCTCTCCAGTCATGAGGATCTGGTTGATGTACTCCAGGAAACCCTCCTCCTTGACCTCATTGTCCGTGAAGATGAAGGCCACTGGTTGGCCCTTGATGCCTGCCACCTTGTACAGGCTCTTGATGTCATCAAAGAGGTTGGTGACATTGTATGTCTTGGTGATGGTGATCTGGAATGGCATGGCACCTGCAGAAACACAGGCGCATTTTAGACAGCCTGTTTTCCGATGCTTGATTTTTGTTACTGAGGACATCTATAGTCAGACAGGCTGTTCCTCTCCTCAACTGATTCGGCCTTACTGGACTGCCAGTGTTTTTCAAATCAATCCAGCATCTCTTCAAGGCAGATAGCAAGGGCCGCATGCATTGCAGTAAATACAGATTCATATTTTCTACAAATGGACAAGAGCATTGGACAAAAATCTACCTTCCTGCACAAATCAAATGGTCTAGGATAGCACAGACCCAAACTCATTGGAGACAATTGATGGCTCCAGTGTGTACGTTGCTGGGCCTGCTGAGCCTGTCTAGCACACGTATAGAATGAATGAGTGAATGAATGAACTGGACAAGAACCTACCTGCAATGTATGCAGCTAGTCTTGACAGTGACTGCTTGCCAGAGCCTCCAACACCAACCAGCAGAACAGAGCCCCTGTCCATGGCCAGCAGCCTGCTGATTCTCATAAGGTGAGTCAGCGCATCCTGGAACAGCACCAGCTCCAGCTTGACCGCCTTGCTTTCCTCATTGAACTTGCGCTGCAAGCCCTCCACACGCTTCCTGATGTCTGGCAGGCCACCTTGGATGGACTCATAGAAGGAGGGGTGGGCGTCAATGACCTCACCAGTGTCATTGTCATACGTGGGCTCACGCAGGAAGTCCACAAAGTATATGGGCTCATGCACCTGCTCAAAACATTGGCAAGTCATTGAGCATTATGCCGTGCAGCATTCCTTGCTACCCAAATTAAAAAATTGTGCATTCATGACACCTCGTAGATTGTTGCCACAGGCTCATTCAAGCACCGGGTAGCAAGCTGTATGATACTATGTGACTTTGCAGCGATTGCCCAACAGATGCTTGCAGGCGATGTGCTGACGCTGAAAGCAGCATTTGGCACTAGTCATGATGCGCAGCTCACAGGCTGCAGCAATTTCTCAAACCTGTTTGGTGAGCTCTGGGGCAAAGTTGGACTTGCACAACTCCTGGATGGTGCCATCAACCCAAGCCTTGTCTTCAAGGGTGATCATCTTGTCACTGAAGACACGCTGGCACTCATGGACCCACAGGCCCAGCAGGTAACCGTCTGGGCCGGTGACATTTCCCCCAAAAGGAGGCAGCTCACCCAGCGGCGAATTCTTCATAAACCTGTCCCTTGATGCCAAAATGACTCCTTGGAATACCTGCAAAGTTCAAAAACCAAATGCCAGTCTTGCTCCTTGGCATAATAGCACATTGAGCAAGCACTTGCTACAATTTGGACGCGCTTGTTGCAATGCAGCATTGGCCATATCAGCAGCAGCCATTCATTGCTATTTTGCCCTAGGAAAATGAAGTAAAAGCTTGCTGGGTTGACAACTACAATAGTGAAGGCAATGTATACCTTGGACAGCTCACGCATGTTGAAGAGGTAGTGAAATTTGGCTGGTGTTGGCAGCATCTTGGCTGACACCTTGTTCCACAAAGTGACTGTCAAGGGCACCAGCTTCTGTGCCACATCTACAACAGCCTGGTTGAAGTTGTCAGGATCAAAGCGTCCCTGCAGAGCATGTGGCATAGCTTATGATAGTCTGGGATCGGGCTGGCCTGTTCACAGACAATGCTGATCGTGCTGCATGAGCTGCAGGTAATGTATAGACAGTCGCTGACTTGTCTCATGCCAAACGAGGGGACCATGTGGATGTGGACCTTGGCTGTCAAGTGCAGCATGACACTGACAGGAGCAGGCACAGCTCGTTGCTGGGCAAAGAGTCATGGACGCCCTGGTATGCTTTGTGCCGAAATCCTGGACAGTGCAACTTACCCTGACCAAGGCACCAAAGATGTTGTTGATGGCAGCCACTGAGGGCAGAGGCACATTGAAGATGGCAAATTGGCGCTTGAGCCTGTTTGGTATGTCATTCTTGCCACCACCTGGAATGTTCATTGCAGCAAAGTACCTGCACACAAAGAGCAAACAGCCTTCAATGCGCAGGCCAGCAGTCAACACAAGCTTGGCTACGACATTTCCGGGCGCAAGCAGAGCTCAGATTAGAGGGAGCAATCACGGCAGTCTTCAATCTACACGCTGTGTTGCAGACAGTGCTTGCAGCAACCTGTGTTTGAGGGCGGATTGAAATTATGTTAAGCTTACCTGCAGTCTACAATGAACTTCATGTCACCAATTGGCTTGTCCAATGAGTACATGCCACCTTGCTCCAGCAGCTGGCGTACAATCTCGTTGGTGACCTGGTCACCCCAGTCATTGATAGCAGGCATGGAGATATCGTCAATGAAGATTGACATGATCTTGCCGCCTGGCGGTCCAAAGGTGCGACCCTGTCTCTTCTCAACACAGCCCTGCACAGCAGCTTGAAAGCTGAGGCAGCAGTCCAAAGATGAAAAGGCAACATGTGAGGCTGCCACAGCTGTAGGGAATCAGCAGACATAGCTCTGCTGCCAATGCTATACGCAGCTGCACATATGCTGAAAGCGTATTCAGGATGCATACAAGCAGGCAGACGGCCCAGGCATTGCTATACTTAGCTATCCTCACGCAAGCAGCCTGCAACTGCTGTGCACATATATGATGTATAGACTGTGACAACACTCTCACCTCGACAGACATCTGGAAAATCTGAGGGGTGGTGAGGTATGAGAAGGTGATGGTCTTGCTGGAAGCCTCCTCTGGGTTGAAACGGGACAGGAACAGATTGATGATGGAAGTCTTGGCTGTTCCAGCTCCGCCAACCAGCAAAGATGCCTGCAGTACGTTTCAACCCAATCCAAGATAGATCATTGAAAGGAGACTGAAAACAGTCCACAAAAATCAAAAAAGGGATGGGGAGCTTTTGCAGTGAAATCATACACACAATAACAAGCTTGTGGACGCAAGGCAAGCAGTCACTGCTGCAACTGGAAAGAAGCTGACTGTGATGAGGTCACATAAGCATGATGTCAGTGGCACATGTGTGGCATACGCTGCAGCCTGCTGCCTGGTCTGCTGCCAAGAATATGCAAACCTGCTCACCTTCTGTACACTGTATGCCAGTGTCAGCAGCTTCTCATAGCGCACACTATCCAGGGTAGGGATGACCAACTGAGCAAACTTGGGCCGCTCTTGCTCTTTGGGATACTTCCAGCTGGGCACGCACTCCCTCCAGTGCTGCCACTCAGCATTGTCCTCCCTGACAAGATACTCAAACACTGTGTCACCCTCCTCACCCTGTCAGCAAGAACAAATGGTAAATGGCTGCAGACTATACAGACAGCTTGCAAGCAACCATGCTGAAAGAGCTTTCCTTCAGACATGTGTGCTATAATGCAGGGTCAAGACTGTGCAAGCACTTTGCGCCTCTTGTGCACACACTGAAACGCCAAATGAGTGAGTATAGGCACTACTCTGACATAGCTGTCACGACTGCAGTTTTAATAGCTACTGTGAGCAAAACACAAGATCACACCTTCTTAGGCAAAGCCTCAGACATGCTGCGTAACTCTGCATCAAGGCCTGGCCTGTCCTTAACATCCAGCAAGCCTCCCAGACCCCAGGCCATACAGTACATGAAGATGCGCTCATAGTGCAGTGGTGGCAGGGTGGAGTTCTCCGTGACTGACTTGAGCAGACAGCCATTGAGGAGAGTCATCAGAGTGGTGACCTGGCACACTGCCTCATTGTACATCACTGCCTTCAGGTTCACCCTGCACAGCATGGAGATGTCAGCCAAGCTTGACTTGGCATTCTATGCCACTGCATGTTGGGACAGCAAGGTGCTGTCATGTCACTAGGTCACAGCACCTGTACAGCACAGGTAAGACAAGTCATGTGAAAGTGTCTTTCAATCAACAAGTGTTGAATGCAAAAATTTGTACTGCAGTTAGTATCTGGCACAAGATGGTGCAGATGTCATGCAGTCCATGTGTTTGATGCTACTTGCGACATATAGCAGACATAAGGTGCTATAGACGTCAACAATCAGTGCGTTTTGCTGCTGTGCCATGCACATCACAGTGAGGGCATTGTTCTGAGGACACCATGGTATGAGACACACCTGATGAAGTCCAACACACGCTCCACATACTTGTCAAAGCAAGGCTTGAGGGCAGCTGCCTCTGCTGGGCGTCTGGTCTGCAACCAGGAGGCCACAACAGGAGCCCAGCCCAGCTCACTATCAGACACATAGATGATACCGGCCCGAGACACTGTGGCTGGGGAGGCATTGCTCAGGTTCTCTGGCTCGAACATGGCCTTCATCTGAGGTGTCATCAGGATGCGGTCACCATTGGCCAGTGTCAACACCTTGTTGTCATCCAGCACTGTGTTCAGGTTCTCAATCCAGATAGCGTCGACAGGGCCGTCCAGAACAATCCAGGTGTTCTGGTTCTTGTTCTTTGCTGCACGGCGCCACAGTACAGCAAAGACACCATCAGTCCAGTCACCAGTGGCTGCGTCCATGCGGCCAAACATCTGAGGCGCTGTGATGGCCTTGGGGTTCATGCGCCAAATAACGTGCTTGGTGCCCAGCTCAGTCAGGGCTGCTGCTAGGCACTCGCAGATGGCAGATTTGCCACTGCCAGCTGGACCCACAAGCATGATGCCGTGCCGCACCAAGTATGTCTCATACAGCTGGATGCATTTGTTAAGCCAATTGGGGTGCAGCTGCAGCCCACGCTCCAGAACAACCTGCAGATTACATCACCATATTTGCAGCCACACTGAAAACAATGTGTCTTTGTTATATATAACCAAATGCTATGTAAGGAACACCACCACCTCGAGCAAGAGCTTGCCAATGCAGGGTGAGCAAGCAGGCCTCAATGTGCACTGACTGTGTCTGCAGGACTGTGAGAGCTGTAGATGCTGTTGATAAAAATTTGATGCAGTGACATGCAGAAGACGGGCTGCAGCAGCATGTACAAATCGCCAGGGAAGGAAGCTGTTTTTACCTTCTCAAGTGCTGCAGAAATCTCAGGGAAGGAGGCTCTGTCTGCCTTGAGAGCAGGGAACAAGTCGTCAATCAGTGACAGGAAGAGAGGCACATCCTCGGCCACAAACTTGGACATGTTCATGTCACGCAAGCACCTCATCATCAAGAAGACCTCTGATCTGCACCAGCACAAAAGTGTCTGCTGCACGTCTCCATATCAAGAATGTTGCATGCCGCCAGAAGCTCTTCACCACAGCTGATCCAAAACACCATAGACAGTTTGTGTCCAAAATTCAAGTTGTGTTATATGAGTCAGCTTGCTCAAGCTATACATCATGGCTGGATCTGATGACAACTTACTTGTCAGGATTGGCGCGCTTGGCAGCACCAGCTGTACGCAGCACTGACAGGATGTTCCTCAGACCAAAGTCGTAATGAGCCTGTTTGGACAGCTGCTGCTCACACAGGCCATACAGCACAAAGAACTTCTTGGAGAGAACATCATTCTCCTGGAAGCCACAGGCTGCAAGCTTGACCTTCATGATGATTTGCCTGTTGGGGACCATCATGGTCACCCCACGGAACAGCGCCTGCAGGGACAAGTATTGTCATGTTCTTGCACACTAGACAAGCTCACAGGAAGCGATGCCAGACAAGCCAAACAACACAAAAGACAACACAGAAGAGACAAATTTTGCTGGGATGTACACAGAGATCTGCAAATCCAGCAGGCACAGTATGATCCACATGGGCTTGCTGTTTTTCAGTGGTGCGCTGCAAGCAACAGTCCTTGACTTGAAGGCCAACTGATCAGATGTACGCCATACCTTCAGGTTCTCAGGCAACTCTTGACGTCCAGCATAGCCAGGGTTCATGGTGATGAAGAAGCCCACACGGGGATCTAGGCTGACCAAGCTGCCGTCGGTAAAAACAAATTGCTTCTTGCGCTCACGGATGGCGCTCAACACACAGTACACCTGCAAAGCAGACTTTTTTGAAATCTTGAGCTCATGCACATGCTACCGAGACAACCTCATCCACCAATGCAGAGCACATCTTGTCAATGCATTAGTTGCATTGCGCCTTCCAAGACAGATGCTAGATGACAGATGACTGCTGTCTATGCGCATAGGAGTACACATCATACAGGCTGATTTATTGCTGATCAGGCATTCAGACAATGATGAGTGAGATGGCTGTACCTGCTGGGCGCACACAGACAGCACGTCCAGGTTGATGCGGTTGAACTCGTCAAAGCAGCCCCAAAGGCCACTTTGCGCCAGACCCTTGTAGATCTTGCCCATGCCCTTGTAGTCCATCTGGTCAGAGCAGTTGAACACCACCACATACTTGCCAAGGGTGTTACCCAAGTCCTGCAACAGGCGGACACTCATGCAAATCAAGGCTTCTTTGCAGCCAACAGACATGCAAGCTTGACAGCAAGCTATGGCCCAGATACAGGCTGCTGAGGTGGTGCAGAGGAGGTTAGGTGGTTTTGGGAGGTGAAAGAGGTGGTGGCAGGCATTAGACTGGCTCAAGTAGGCTGCTGTGTATACAAATCAAGCTAGATGCAAACTTTTGTTGCATGCTTGCAAGCTGCGCTGCATGCAAGGCAACTGGCAAGCTGCTGGCTATCACAGGAACTTCCTGAACATGCTACTTGTAACCGCAGTGTTTGGAAACATTGAAATGCACAGAGGCAGATAAGCCGAAAGATCTGCGCCCTGCAAACAATATATGTGCACGCGTTGTGAAGCAGGCTTACCTTGGTGGTCTCAGTCTTGCCTGTACCGGCAGGGCCAGCTGGAGCACCTCCCAAAAACATACCAAGAGCTTGTGACAGCGTCACATAGCAGATGTCAGTCAAGGGAGTGACCACAAGTCGCTCCTTGACTCCCAGGTACTCGTATGAGTACTCAAAGTCCACATCACAGACTGAGATGATGACAGTGTCCTTGTCCTCACGCCAGTAGAAGCGGGCTTGCTTGAGCCATTCAAAGTCTGTTGGATCCTTGATCTTGTGCTTGACAAGCTCCTCTGCAAGCAGATTGAGATATGTTTACTGCTTCAATCAGCTGAAATATATGCATTGTGAGGGCAGCAAAGGCCTGCACTAGGCAACTGACCTCCTGTAGGCAGCAGCGAGCTTGAAGTGAAGCCGCAACAAATAGCAGTACCTCAGTTGCAGATTTATGTTGCCAGCAAATCAGTTCAAGTACAAGCAGAAATTGAAAGGCGCAGAAAAAAATCACTTGTGCTGTTGTGTGGGCAGACAGTACCTGTGGACTCCTTTTGGTGCATGTGAATGGTGATGCAGGTCTCCAAGTTGGTTCGCTGAATCTTGGTGAGCTCACTACGCAGAGTGATCATGACCATTTCACGCAGGATGGCCTCTGTCTTCTTCATGTTCTTGGACATGATAGACTTGTCTGTCCTAGCCAGCGTCAAAGCCGCCTGTCAGCACAGCAAAGGCGGTTTAGTACAAAAGTACAGCATCTGAAAGTGATGTATGCTGCTGCTCTGACGTGACTCGTGAGCACAGTCAGTAAAGTAGCCAGTTGTTCTTGACGGTTCTACAGAAAGCCATTGCAGATGACAATGTATGAGGATGACTGGGAAGAAGACAATACTGAGACCTTGAGTCAGCAAGACGCAAAGTGTCCCATGCACAGTGACTCACAGCTCAATACTTCAGGCTGCAAATTTCACCTGTGTGTCAGCTGTCCATTGGAACTGGATGCCAAGCAAAGCAATTTGGGCAGGATGGCCAAAGATGAAGTCTTCAAGAGCCATCTCTTGCACATTTCTGTAAGCACGCTTGATTGTGCTCTTGATGGTCCCTTGCATACCATCTACCAGCTTCTGCAGCCAGACCTCAACCATACCTACAGTAGCAATGCAAACAGCCCATGAGGTACATGCAGTCTGGCACTTGATCACAACAGCTTCTTGAGACATCAGGCAGGTGATTCCTCTTGATTGCAATATGCTTGTACCAATACGCTGTCGTGTGGTGAAATGCTGCATTCAGCAACTGAATCTGCTGCATGCAAAGCACTGCATGAGCTGGCAGTGAAGTTTGCAAAGCAGTGATTGGTACTGTCCCGACAGTTTTGTCGTGCCAGGCAGCAGCAATTTGACATGTCAGCTGCAAGCTTGTTGCAGTCAGGCCGCAGAGCAGCACACGTTAAAACATCTTGCACTCTGACTGCAGAGCGTACAGCGTCAACGAATACTGTGCAATGGCAAAGACAGCCATCTTGCGCTTACCCTTGGCTTCAACAGGCTTCTCAAACTCCACCTTCTCTCCTTGCTGGCTGAACATCTCTGTCATCTTGGTCTTGTCAACCTTGTCAAAGCTGACATTGGTCAAGCTGTCAAACAGGCCTGACTGGAAGTGAGGCACTACTGAGGGTGGGTCACTCCCCAGAGACAGGATCTCCAGCAGAGTGGGATCAGAAACAAAGTAGAAGCGGGGAAACTCGGCTCTCTTGGTTTCCAGGTAGGCTGACAGGGACTTCTGGCACAACTCAAGCTGCTCCAGCAAGTGAGGCAGCATGGTGCGCATCATCTCATTGCCAAAGCAAGTTGCCACCACATTCTTGGTTTCCAGAGCATTGTTGACAATCTACAAGGTAGAGGCAAAGCACAGATTCGGGACTTGCAGAGGTGCAGCAGTCATTGATGTCATACCTTGAGCAGTCATAGAAGGAGGGTGTGCATAATACGCTGACACCAAATTTGTGATGCCAGGCATGCTTAGTCAGGGCGCACTCCACACCACAACAGCCGTGCACAATGCAGGAAGCAGCAATGCAAAGGCTGCCAGCACTATACAACACTGTAAGACAAGACGCAGCATTATGAAGTGCAGTGCTGCACAATGCTCTGGAGGCAAATGTCCGCAGGTACACCTCAGAAGCTGCAGAGGCCTGCAACTTTGGCAAGAGCATCCGTGAGTCATGATCAAAGAAGCATAGACATGCAACATGCAGCAATGTACCTTCATGAAAGACTTGTCTATGTTCTGAAAGCGCTTGGCCTCCTGTGGCAGCTGCTTGACAATGTCCCCACCACTGAAGACAGCCTCCATGTACATCCACATGCTCTGAACCATGAGCCACTGCTCCACAATCTCACTGACAGTGGACAGCTTGGTGATCCAGCCATTGACATCTTCTCTAAATGGAGCACTGTAGCGGTTGCTGGCCATGCTACCCAAAGTCATTTGACTGTCCTCCAATTTCTCAACCAGCTCTGCTGTCTCGCTGGCCTGCAGTTGCAACAAATCATTCAGGCAACGACAAACAACCATGGCATCTTTCCTGTCCAGGACTCATGCTTCTTTTGACAAATGCACACAAGTACGCAATTTTGTATGAACCCATTGGCTGGCAGGAATTATGAAAAACGTATACAAAGCACTCAGAGGGGCAATGTGCCAGAACTTTGACAGCTTTTGCAGAATCTTGTCAGAAATATGCAGCTAGCACGGGACACAGTGCTTGCCTTGAGGATGACAGTCCCTCGTGTCTTGTAGTCAGCAAACACCAGGTTTGTGTCAGCCCAGTCCAGGCTCACAGTTGCCAGCTTGCCCTCGATCTGCTCCTCCTTGGTGGCACTGTTGGTCAGCTCCTCCATGTCATCGCGCACCTTGAGCAGCTTGCAGTCCAGCAGGTGCTGAAGCTTGAAGACATCTTCAGCCAAGTTGAGCTCTTTGCCAGTGATACGCATGACCTCCTTCCAGTGCCTGCAAACAGCGCTCTTGATCTTTCAGTGCTTGACATCAGTGTACTTATCATAGTCAATGCACTCACATCACGCAGCAATAGCACATTTGCTTCTGCTCCCACTGATAGGGCCAAGACAGACAGAAGGTGTGGGATTGCTGTGCAAATTTGTAGCTGGACCAAGTTGCAATAGGAAATCCAAACATTGCCACACAGCAAGCATGGGATGCCCACAGGCTTGTATGCAAAGCGCCAACAAACTTGCTGATCAAGAGGTCTGCGTGATGCTGCTGACACAGCAGACCAAGCACTGCAAGTTGCTGCTGCTGCTGCTGTTGGATATGTCGCTATTTGGTCCAACAGCAGCAGCAGCAGCAGCAGCAGCAGCACCACCTTGCAGTGCAAGAGAAGCATTGCCAAGGATACCTTGGACGCATAGCCTTGGAGGCTAACTGCTGGAAGAGAGGCAGCTCCTCCAGGAAGTCATCAATGACCTTCTTGCAGTCCACAAAGGCTTGCCAGTCACGCAGGGCCTTGGGCAGCTTCTTGGCCTGGTTCTGAAAGTTGTTGACTTGCTCAGTCATGGTATCTATCTGCTCGACGACATCAACCCAGAACAGGTCACCAAAGCCACGGATGGTGGTGATGACGGTCACATACAGCCTGTAAATCAAGAAGCAAAACCTTCAGAAATGACACTCATCCACCTCAACGATAAGATTGCCACATTATGTACGTACGTATGCTGCCATTGCACATTGCCTGTAAAGCATCAAGTACAGCATGCATTCTCCTTGACGCTTAGAAGGCTCAGGACAACATGCTCTGCCAACAAGGTTGAATGCTTGTCTGTATGACAATCGCGCAACACTTGTTGCTGGACAGCTGGCGTACTGCACTGGGTACATGTGCAGTGCAAGTGTAATGCAATTTTCCCTGCTGCAAAGGACTGGCGTGACACCAGAGAGACTTGAAGTGCCATGATCAGTGCAGCATTGAAACTGGCAGCAAGGAGTGCTTACGTGTACAGGCGGTCCAACATGGCCACCTCTTTCTCAGTCTTCTCCAGCTCTGGGTATTTGGTGACAGGCAGGCCAAACAGCTCCTCGCCTGAGCTGTAGTTGTCCCATTTGTGCTTGCGCACCTGAAAATGCAACATGATTTTTTTAAAATTCCCGAAACTTTGCACTATCACATCTAAGGCGTCAGTCCACGTGGAACATGAGGCGAGTGCCATCTTTCACTCAACAGCTTGTGAAATGGCCGGGTGCATAGCATGCACGATCTTGAGTGTTGTGACATACCTCAAACATGAGCTGGAACTTCTTGAGGCGGTCAACTGCATCCATAGGGTCCAGGCCAGGCACCATGGGACCATTGGCCTCCCAGTCTTGCCTGAACTCCTGAGCATCTAGCACAAAGAGCCGCACCTCCTTGATCAGCTCACGCTTGAAGCCAACCTGCAGGGCAGAAAGCACACGTCACCAAGTCAGTTACATGTCATATCCACAAAGAGTGTCAGCACCAGTGCAGGTAGCTGATGAGTGCATTGTGCTCTTGAATTAATCAATCGAGATGTGAACATAGGGTGTACACTTTCAGCGCGAGAACGGCAATTTGACAGCATGCACTTGTCTACGTCCAATCAGCAGCTAGCACAACTCAATGCAATGGCACAATCATCAGCAACAATGCTGCACACCAAAGCGTGCTAACGACTCAGCCAAGCCGTACTAAGATGGCAATTGCAATGCTGCGATATGGAGCACGCTTTTGTTTGAATATATTTGATTTGAAAGCCATTCAAGCCAATACAGCTTGTTGTGCTTGCGGCTCAGGAGTGCAAGCAGAAACAAAATATGCACCTGGAGGCGTGCAAGGTTGTCTGACACATCAGTAGACAGCTTGCGCAGCTTCTTCCAGCTGTAGCGCAAGTCGCCCACCATGTCTGTCTCCTCCTTCGGCACGCGCACCTCGTACCTCATTAGCAAGGAGTACATGTCCTCAATGGGGTTGATCAAGTTGTCAACATTGGCCTCCTTCTCACGGATCTGTAAAGCACATATGAATGACAGCTGCTGTGAAGCTAACAGGGGTCAAATGCTTGGAACAGCAATTTTACAAGCAAGACAGTGTGGGCAGAGCCAGAGCAGATCAGATCAGGCAACTTTGCAACTGACAAAAGCTCTGGTGTCGTGGGGTTGTTTGACGCGCCCTAGGCATCTATTGCCAGCCAAGAGCATTTGCAATGCATACTACAGCAGAATATACAGGTGACATTGTTTATTTCTGTTGTATGTTGTAATGGTCTGCAGAGCTCATGTATGATGAAGCACAGGTGCCTACCTCCTTGAGGACCCCCATGATGAAGCGCACATCCTCAAGGTCCTCCACTTTCCTGTTCAGCTTCAAGGTGGTGTCACGCATGTACTGATCAAAGGCCTTCAGATCCTCACTGCCCTGCTTGTGGAGGTTCTTGGCGTACTGAGCCTTCCAAGAGGCGGCCTCACTCTTGAGTGAGTACTTCAGCGGCTGTGTCTCCAGTGCCAATGAGCCGATGTTGTGCATAGGAGCAACTTGGCTGATCTCTTGCTCAATAGCCATGTACTTCTTGAGTTCTGACTCAAAGTCCTGCAAATGGGCAGCATTTGCGACCACAGCAGTGCATGTTGAGCATGCCTGTGCAAAAGACGCAGCTAGTCCATAGTATTCTGCTGTGCTGCTTGATGCTCAGGTGACAAGCTTGCAGCGTTTGCTTTTGAACAAAGCAAAACAAACATGTGTGCTGTGTTCACAGTGTGATAGGGAGCTGCTGTGAATGCAAATACATTTGCCTTCCTGTGCTTACCTCAAGAGAGGGAGACGTGGACATGAAAGCGGCGTATTCAGTGGCCAGGTCCTTCTGCCACAGGAACTTGTATTTGTCAAAGCTGGAGACGTACTCCATCACGCTCTCCTTGGTGCCTTCAATGCTGCCAGTGAGGAGCAGCACCACCTTGACAATTTCCTTGTCCCGTGCAATCATGTCATAGTAGGTCGCTGCACCAGCCTTGCCACCCCATACTTGCAACTGCTTACCACAGCTCAAGATCTGCGATCAGGCAAAGAGCAATTGTTGCACACGCAGATCAACACTTGCGTACAACATGACCCTTGCTCTAAAAGACAGCTGAGTTTGCTGATTATGGTTCCATCAAGATGAGTCTGTGAGCAGATTTTGCTGTTTATTGTTCCATCAAGATGAGTCAGTGAGCAGATTTTGCTGTTTGTTGTTTCATTAAGATGAGTCGGTGAGCAGACTGCTGATTCAACACATGGCAGTGGTTGTGAATTTAAGGCATTTGGTTTAAGTTCAGTTTGCTACCCATAGGCAGCGCCCAATAGCAACAAGCAAGAAGCCTTAGCTACCTTTTTGGCTGTGGCATTGATTGCTGCCTGAATATCGTCCAAGGTGGGGTTCATGGTGACCTTGGGCACAGTGAGCTCGACACTGACATCAAAGAAGGGGCGCTCGGCAGAGCTGGCACTGGCATTGCTGATGCCTGCCAGCCTCTTCTTCATGGCAGCAAAGCTGCTCTTTGTAGCTCGTAGAATGGCCTGCAATGTCAAGAATGCAGTTTGTTGCGTCGAAACCTGTGCTGTATTGGCATGATACTTAGTCTGGCATTGCGCTTGTTGCATCTTGCTTGTTGACTACAAAATCGTACTTGCTGGAACACAAGGGCACTGCTTTTGCCAGCATCAAAGGTGAACATAGTTTGTCAGCACAAGGGTTTGCAAATCTGTTGTTGCTGCTGAGCAACAGGCATGCCAGACAGCGGCGTGGCGATGTGCAACAGAACTTGCCTGGTACATGGCGTTGCTGTAGTGACCGCGGAAAGAGCTGATGCTCTGCTCATCTAGCTGCACATCCAAGTTCTCACGTGGATGGGTCTGCGCCAACTCAATCAAATCCTCAATTGAGTTGTGTACCTCTACATTCCTGGAACACGCGGCAAACATGCCTCAGCTAAAGCTCCGTGTGTGTAATGACACTGTGCAAATGCAAGGGATGCACAAGAGTTGCATGGCAACGCTGCAGTGTGTCTCTTCCAGTCACTGCAAGACAATGCAAACACAACCTGATGCGTTGAGTGAATGCGGCATTTGTGGCAATTGACAAATTGTTGATGCTTTGTCAATGCTGCCTTGCTGAAGGGTGACTGCAATGCTTACTTGACAGCAAGTATTTCTGCCTGCTTCTTGACAAACTTGGCCTGTGTAGCGACAAAGTCCTCATACATGAAGGATCTGTCTACAGGCAAGTCAACCAGGCGCATCTTGCTGATTGCTTGCAGGTTGGCCTCAACTCGGTTGTCCAGCAGGTCATTGATCTTGTGCACCAGATCTTCCAGGCGTTGCAGGCCCTGTAAAGAAAGACACGCATGTTGTCTACAGCTCATGCCCTTGCGACCAACCAGGGCATGCATTGCAGATAGTACCAAACTTGGTTTTCACCTTGAATGAATTTGCCACACCACATACAACAGGCGCTGTCCCATGCTGTGTAGCGCGCAGATACTTTTGTGACATCAGCAATGAAGGCAGGCTGCAAAATACGGCAGGATGTAAACAGCTCACGCAAATTGATGAGAAGCCCTGCCTGGTGGATGTGATGCAGGTAACCATCAATGTTCATGGAGGCCCAAGTCAAAATGACAGCTCCTGGCTGAATCTTGTTGTCCACATCCTCCAGATGGGGCCGCAGCAGACCTCTGACCACTGGTGGTACCAAACTCAATACCCGCTCATGCTCCTGCAATCAGACAAGTTGATCAGCTCTTTCAGCATCTCATGTATCTTTGCTGCCCACAACATGGCACTGCCCAATGGCCAATTTCAGACTATTCTCATGGCAAGAGTGTATATGCTGCATGCAAGATGTGGTGAGCAAGGACTTGCCTTGAGTGCATAGGTGAGCTGATTGAAGTAGATCTTGAACTTTTCCTCTTGAGCCAAGACCTGTCGAGCGGACTCAGGCACTGCTATGCCCATGCGCTGCAAGTGCTTGGTCTCTCTGATCAGCTGCATCATGGCCTTATCAAAGTTGACCAGCAGCTGCCCTGCAGTGTATGCAGATAGTTGTATCAGGACAGATTGTCAACAAGCAGGATCAAAATTGCGAGCTACTTAGCTGCTTCACAACAACATTGGTACTACAGTGCCCAGCTTGCATTGCTGTTTCAGGCAGACGCATTGACACGAAGCAAATTGGCAGCCTTTCCACTGTGGACGTCAGCTGATGAGAGCAATATCAAAGTCCTTGTTATGCTCAGCGGTGGACATCTGACCAGCTTGGACTCAAAATGCACTAGCTTTCATGTGCATATGTGGATGGCGCTGCAGACAGTAGTAAAGCTGGCTCACTAGAAGTGTCACTTTGTGAGTGTAGATGTGAGGTGCAGAGACATTAAACAGCCTTCCTGTTGAGCACGAAGCAGCCTGACCTGTTGTAGGGTGTCGAACAATCAGCGTGGACTGCAGACCAGCCTTTGCGCTCTCAATGGATCTGATCCAAGCCTGTGTCCAGAGAGTCTCAAACTCTATGAGAGCCTTGGCCACCCTGTTGTAGGTGCGTACAATGCGCTTAGAATCCTTGCTAGCCATGAGTGCTTTGTTCTCAGCAAACCTGCAGCCAGCAGAGAGGCAGTGTCAAGTCTGCAGAGTGACCGCACTGCAATTCAGGCTCTGCCTGGCAGCAAATGAAGCTGATCAGCAAGCGATCTGCCTTGGGTCTCTGTAAATTTGCAGCGCATCCAGAGCAGATTGTCCCACATATAAGGCAACAGACATGATGCAAAAAATGCAGTAAACAGAATCGCTTTCTGGAAGAAGCTGTCCTCAAGCTAGTCAAACTAGGCAAAATGAATCATGCTGGTGGAGTAGCCAGAGCTTGGTGCATACCTCTTCATAGGCATCTCAATGCGCCTCAGAAGCTGCCTCGCCCACATGATGTTGCCAGCTACAGGTGGTGCATTCCGCACCACAGGTGGAGCATGCTTGTGCTTCTCATACAGCTTTTGCACAGCCTCAAGGTCAAGTCCATAGTTTTGGAAGATGACCAGGTACTTGGCGGCCAAGTCAGCCTGCAATAGAAAAGGTTCAGAATGAAATGCAGATGCCTTGAATGTACTGCTGGAGTATGTGCAAGAGCCAGCAAGGCATGGCTCAGCACACTGAATGCAGCAAGCTAGTCTGCATGCGTTGAGGTCAAACGGAAGCGCTGGACGTGCAAGCTTGAGCATGACCAGCCCTGCCATGTCAAGCGGCTGCGTGCAGCATTGTGCAATTTGACACAATATTTTGACGACATATCGTAGGTGCTGACCTTCAGTGAGTCTCTCAGCAGGATGGCCTGAAACTGGCGCAGCAAATTCAGAGCATGCTCTGTTGAGCTGATCTGCTCAAAAGATGTGTTGATGAAGGCTTGCAAGGCTAGCTCCAGGTCATGGATGTTGACATTGAACTCCAGAAAATCCCGGTCAAACTGGGTCTTGTAGAAGTCCAACAGATCATACGGCTTGCGCTTGATGTCATCCACAATGTTGTAGAAGTTCTTGATCATCTGGTCCAAGCCATCTAGGTGGGTGTACTGGGCCAATGAGGAGAACTGGTGGATGGTGTCAAACATGCTGATCAGCTTCTTGCAGCGCTTTGTGAAGAGATCAAACTTGTGGAAGATCTTGGCTTCATCAAAGTCAAAGGGACTGGCCCCAGGCTGACCCTGCAGGGCAGGTGGTGAAGGATCAGGCCGTGTACACTATCAGCAGTCATGTGAACTGTCTGAATTATTGTGCTGCATACTGCTGCTATTTGTACATGAGTAAACAGCGGCAGGAAGGACTGAACTTGTTGAAGACATGTCATGATGTCTCTGGGGCTTAACAAAATGCAAAGTCTGCACGGTCAGTCTGCCGCGACAGTACTTGACAAAGTATGGCAAATGCATGAGCTAGTGACCAGTGCTGAGCACATGCAGCTCAGCAGCTTGTTCTCGAAACCAAAACGCAGAATGCAGCAGTGATATAAAATGGAGATGGACAGTGTCACTTGCAGCTTGCAAAGCAGCTGTACCACAGCCTGCAAGTTGACGTCGCGTCAGGTGTTGTACCGCAGAGTGCAGGCAAAGGATTTTGAGCATGCCACACTAACAAAAGAAGACCAAGACCACGGGCTGTCTTGATGACTTGCCTGCAGCTTGTCACGCTTCAAGCGGTACTGCTCCTGATATGCCTCATTCAGGTGGACAGCTGCAGTCAGATTGCCAAGCAAGACAAGCTTGTCCTGGTCCCAAAGCTTGCCAGGCAACAAGATGTGCTCCTTGCAGTTCCTGACCATCTGATTGGTGACCTTCTGGAAGAGAACGGTCATCCTCTCAGACGTATTGTAGTACCGAGCAATGGTGTGCATCATCTTGATGTTGTTGATGAGCGTGGGCAGAGAGTCTTGAATTGTGTGGGGAGTGCCCGTGTACATGGGCTCCAGACTCTTCTCAAGGGTGGCCAGGTATTTGACATTGTCCTTGGCCTCATTGGCAGCATCAGTGATCTGCAATCAGATGCAAAAACCAGCCGTGAGATGCTGTCTCACACACAAGGTACTGCGATGCATCATGTGTGAAGCTCATTTTTCACAACCATCCCAAGCAGAAGGCTGATCTGAGGTCGTGAATACACAGACAAATGCAGCAGGAGCACGCTGTCAAGACCAGCTGAAAAACAGTGTTCAACTACGATCTGCAATGCAACAGATGCAAAGCGTACAGTCCCATGTTCAATCGTTTCAAGTGTATAATGCATACCTTGACATCAACTTCCTTCCAGTGCTTGTACTGTTTGCTGCGGGCAGTGCTGCATACACCCATCACAAGGCGGCACTCCTTGCTCTTCATTTGCTCAGTGACTGAGTTGAACTTGGCCATGCGCACTCGCCAGAACTCCAACTCAGTGTCTGGGCCAGACTCATCATTGAGCGGTGTTGCAGTGCCAGCCTCACTTTCAGCTAGCAAGGCATCAGTCTGCTTACACCATTCAGCTAGTACCTACAACCAGCTGTCCATGTGAGAAGCATGCCAACACTAGGAAGAAGATGCAGCATCTGAGCAGGTGCCCTAAAGTATGAACAATTCTGCACATCAGGTCAACACAAACGCATAAATGAGCAGCTGAGGTTTGCACTGTGACAACGTAACTGAGGGTATACAGAGCAACAGACATGAACAACAGAAGGTACGCGGCAAGCAAGGGCTGTACCTCATTGAAATGCTGCAAGACTGTTTCATCATTTGCGGCACGGCTGAATGCAGCAGCCTTAAGCTCAATGCTGTCAACATATTGCTGCTCAGGTTTTTGCAGTTCAATGCCTCCATGCAGGCTGTTGGCTGCCTCTGTAAGGGAGTTGCTGAAGCGAGCTGCACCCTGCATAATGCCAAAGTATTCATTAGGTGCAGATCACTGGATCTTCATAGCAGCATGCTGCTTTGCCAATTGTAGCAGCTTATTGCAATCAGTAGTAGCATGCTGCATGTTTGCAGCCAGACATTTGCCACAAGAAGGTGTACAAACCTGCAAAAACTGGTGGGTGTGCTCAGTATCACTCTTGCCCCAGTTCCCTTGCTCTTTGAACACAGGCAGGTACAGCTCGGACAGGAGGGTGCCATAATTGTCTAGTGTCTCCTTGCTCAGCTCTCCAGCAACTATGTCTTGCTCGCAGGTCTTGTCACTGACGCCCTTGGGATTGGCTCTCAAGAAGTAGACTAGTTTGTTCAGGAGAGGCTCTCTCTGTGCAACACAAGGTGATCGGGATGGAATTGACATTGCCCTGGCAGCAGCCAGATGCTGTGCAGAGGCAGATGCTTCAGATGCTTGAGACTTGGAGCTCTCACCTGAATCTTGGAGAGATATAACTGAGGCTCATTGCTTGTTGCACCTTCAGGAACCTGTGGAGGCAAAACTCTCAGTGGAAGCTATGAGCATGACCAAAGCGGAGTCTCTGTACGGCCTACCTGATACAGCCATGTCAGAGCAGGTGGACCGTCTGCCTCGAAGAAAGCGTTGACCTCTTGTTTACGCTTCCTGCATCAGGTAGGAATCGAGTCAGGAGCTGACGTCGGAAGATCAGCGCCAGCAACGATCACAGGATCGAAGCTTACAGCAACTTCTTCTCCACTTCGGCACTGTTAATGTCGTAAGCCTCCGCGAGCTGCAAGTTACAGCGCCGAGCGCAAAGTCAGCTTCCTTGCAGAAGATTGTCTCTTGCGAGCACGTAGCAGTAGGGACGCATACAGCAGCATCAAACATGCGACCGCCTAGCAGCGCTCAAAACTGAGGCGATCGTTATACATACCTTGCCTACGATCCACTTATGCCGTCCGTCCATGCTTCAAAAGTCCTTGAAAGCTTGACAATCGAACACGAAGTTGATGTGACCACGCGTCTTTCAGCGACTAGCTATGCTTGTCACCCCTCGATCAGCTCGTGAGTTGCCTTGTTCGTTAAGTTGAAAGTATGTCTGCCGGACACAAACGCCGCGCCGGCCAAAGTGCGGGTTGTCCGGGCTTGAGTTTTGCTGTGCTTGAACAGTAAATTGACCATTACGAGCTGCCGAAGAAGAGGTCCGGAAATCTTGTTGATCCAAGTTTTTGCATGCAGAAGTCATGCTGATTTCCCAAAGTTGCATACACTTGCTTTTCATTGAGATGCATGCTCAAGCACATGCGCATGCTCTCTCGAGAGGAGCCTTTCTCGGCAGAAGTGTGGCAAGTTGATTTTGCAGTTTGATGAAGTGTTGAAATGTGTTGCAGGTATTGCATATGTTGGTGCCTGAAGCTGAGGAACATGGTGGCCTGTGCAATGACATGTCTCAAGCAATAATCCTGAAGGAAGAAGACAAGCAGGATGCAGCCCACTGCCACACCCTGAGAGTACTCTCTATTGCTCAGCTCAGATGAGCTCGCGAGTGTAGTGTCTCTCAAGTTGCCTAGATGACCGACACTGTTCTCGTGCTGCCAACACCGGATCGACAAGTGCGAACCGTTGGCCAAGCGCAAATCAGACGGCCGCTGCACCATTGCAGAAATCAAGCCATGTGAAAGACCCAGACATAGCTTTGTTGCAGGTTTGAAGGGATGTCTGCCCTGCCGTTGTGCACCCAGGCCGGTCTATAACAGCCACTTGGCCGAAAACACCGTCAGCGCTATAGCACCAGGTATGGCATTTGAAAGGGCCACCGAGGAGCATGTGGCGTATTGTTTCGACATCCTGGTGCACAGTTACGACCGCTCTGAGACGGTGCCAGCGGTTCTTTTTGTACAAGCTCACTGGTCAGCGTCAGTGTCGTCTGTTGTATAGTTGCAAAGCCGTTGTGGACCCATTTCTGATGAACTGAGTTGTGATCTGCAGTCCTTTGTTCGTGACGTGGAGCAAAGCATCCCGCTTTGGCGACTACCGTTTACGTGGCTGTGTCGGGACTCTCCAACCCAAGTACCTGCATACTGCCCTCCGCGAATATGCTCTGACCAGGTAAAGTCATGCAACCTCTGCTGCAATAAGTGACCTTGCAACGACAGAAAGCACCTTCCTGCTGCTTGACCTAACTGTTCGTTAGCCTGACTGCTGTGTGTCATTATGCAGCGCTCTCAGAGACAAGAGGTTTTCGCCCATTTTGCAAGAGGAGCTGCGGAACCTCAGCTGTACTGTCTCTTTCCTTCACAGCTTTGAGAAGGCTAGTCATTGGCAGGACTGGGAAATAGGCACACATGGCTTGATTGTTGAGTTTCGGGACCCACACACTAGGGAACACCGCAATGCCACATATCTCCCAGAGATTGCTGCTGCGGAGGGATGGACTAAGCAGGGCACTGTAGACTCTTTGGTGCGTAAGGCAGGCTACCATGGCCATATCAGCTACCGCATGAGGGACGGACTGGTCCTGACTAGATACCAAAGCACTGCTCATATGATGACATATGATGAGTATGTGGCCCGCAAGACTCTGCCTCTCAACCCTGTCCCTTCCGTAGGAAAGGTAGCTGCAGTTGCTGTGCAAGCATGATTTTACTTCATGTTGTGTCAGGTGTGTGTTGCTGTTGTTGGTCAAGCATGAGCGTAGGGAGAGCCACAAGCTGCCAGGTGTTGTTGTCCAGACACTGCAGACGAGTCCCAACCATGTACCGTTGTCCTGCTCTTTGCTCTCTTCCAGCCGTTGTACATTACAGCAGAATAGCACAGCTTGAATGATGGTTCAACCCCAGTCCAGATTAGGTATCAATTGCTGTTTAGGTAGGTGAAGATGTATTTGTATGACCCAGCTTCAGTACTGGTTACTCTGTCCTTGCACAGCCCATGTTGAGGACAGCTGCAGACTACTCCAGCATGCACCATGATGTGTGACTAGCCACAGGCTCAAGGCACCCAACTAATTGATGGCATTTTCAACCGATGTCATGTTTGACAGTTTCTGATTCAGCAGGGCAGATGACTGTGTCATGCAAACGACCGGACAGGGTGACCTCAGGGCCTGTCATCTTGATAGTTGCCTGCCTCCTTTTGTCAGTTGTGCTTGCCGCTGTGCATTGCATTGCAAGCTGCAACAGAAGATTTGTGCTGTCTCTAAGAGCAGCATTTACCTGAGATTGCACTCATGATCCGTAGCATATGCATTTCACCCTTGCGGCTGCAGTGTCTCAGCAATCTTCATTTGCGCCGTCGTCTGCTTGGTGCATTCAAGGTCCAGACGTATGTGGTGATGAGCTGAACTCAGATTGAAGTCAACACCTTGTGGTATGCCACTTTGCGTTTTGCGTTGATTGCCTCCGAGGTGTGCAACATGACAATCTGATATATAGCAACCCACGTTGTAGAGCAAGGGCAACCTGCCTCACGGTGAGTGATAAAGATCATGAGAGCAAGCGTGACTGTGACATGCCCAACGATACCCATCCAACCTTGCTAAGTTGCGGTGTTCGCTGCCAGCTCAATAAAGCACTGATTTGCCTAGCAGATGCAAGCTTCACACACGTTGATGAGGCTGACTGAATTTGGTTGGAGATGTGTTCAGCATGCTTGTCACAAAGCTGATGTGTTCAGCATTTTGTCGAACAGTCTACCACTGATGCCATAGCCAGAATTGTGGTCTTTGTAGTGATGACTCATATGCGCCGCTTTCAGTCTCTTCAGCACGCCAGCTTTGGAAGAGCTGTGATGTAGGTGATAGTGCGTGCAGTCATATGCTATGTAGCCCAGCAGCATGCCTGTGCTCAATGACATGGCAGTCTCCTGCATACAAAATGGCGTATCATGTCTACTGCATGCAGCTGAGTCATAAGCCCATTGTCAAGCATTCACGGCAATGTGTCCAACATGAGACAGCAACAGCTGACTTATGGGCAGGCAGAATTTGATTGCAACGAACGAGACATGACCTTGCTTGCAGGCTTTGCAGACATGCTTTGCACTTGAGCTAGCAATTTAACAAAGCAAGTATAGCATGGCTGAGATTGTTGTATTGATTCACCTTTGGCCATAGTCTGTGCATGAGTATGAACACTCCAAGGATGATTGGCGCAGCAGGCACTGGTGGGAACACAAGCCTCATGCTGTCCAATGGCCACTTGTGATGGCAGCCATGAAATGTAAAGTGCAATGTAATGCCCCAGTAGCTCTCAGGACGTATATGAAACAAGAATCTGTGAATGGAGTATTCTGTCAACTGCCACAACAGGACGCCAGATATGAGTGTCAAGCTTGTCGCGCACATACTTTGAGTGTGACGGCAACAGATGTGCAGCAGACATGCAGCACACACAGAGCCCCATATTATAGGTACATACCACCTGCATAAATGTAAAGACACTTGTCAACTGCACTGAAGCGCCAAGCACTCAGGGCAGCATTCACAGGTTGTTGATGACATACCAGGAAGTTTTGCTAATGCTTTCAAGGAGGTCACTGCCGAAAAATCGTGGAGCACCCAATCTTGGACTGTACACCCACTGGTGATACTGCTGAGGAGTCAAATTGCCAACCTGAGAGACAGCAGGTGCTGGCACTCATAGACACGTTCGTTGGTGAAACACGTTCATCATTGCATCAGCCTGGTACTGAGAAGCACAGCACCTTGAACAGAAGCGGCTCGTCTTGATCAAGAAGCAGTCCGCTCACTGAAGGCTCCATTGACTCCTCTGGCATCTTTGCTGCTGCTAAGATGGCCTTTACTTTGATCCACAAACGACTTGAAGCACCAGTCGCGTCAACAGTCACACAGGGCGCGCATGTCCAGTCAAGATGTATGCATGCCGACGCTGTATGCGATTTTCTTGACGAGGATGTAGGATTTGCCTGGCGGCGCACTCCACTGGCTATGTCTTGCTAGTTGTCAGAACCGCGTATGCGCCTGAACGGACCTATATGGTCGGTGTGCAGCTGAGCACTGCTTAGCAGTGTAGTGGGGTCAAGTCAACAGGAACAAGAAACCGGAAGGCTGCCCTTAGTTCACAGCAACTGCCGTTTGTCCAAGTAGACCAGTCGCTGCTGTACCATGACAACTTCAGGTTATGCTACATGCAAGGGCCACAGGCCTCTGCTCAGAGGCCAAATGATTTGAGTCTGCTGTGCTGGACATCAAGGCAACAATCAGGTGGACTACATATGCATGTGTTCAAGAAGCACCGTCATCATGCACTATGCATGTGATTTCTTGACTGCGCTCAAGCAGCTTCACGCTAAGACCAGACTTCCTCGATCATCAGAACAGTGTTCGTAAGCAATCAGCTTCAAAATTGCAGACGCCCATGGAGCAGTATGTGAACACCTCTAGCCCTGTCACCGCAAGACAAGCAGCAGGTGGATGGCCGTACATGTGCAACATGTCCATCAACATGACAAAGTCTGGAGGCATGACAGATGCATGGGCTTCAGACACACTGATGCTTGATGACTCCCTGCATGCATGGTGCGCCAAAAGTTGACTGTCATCTTCGGTCGAGTACTTAGGGGTAGTTCGCGTCGAGCGCATGTAGCAAAGAACAGCGTTTTGTTGGTTGGGACTTCGCTGTTCTGGTCCACAGAAAGCGAGGGCTGTCACCACTGCATTCTGCTCGGAACCCCTGCACGCCAAAAGCTCGGGGCTCGAAGCGCTTGACCAATGGCTTCTCATGATGATAATGGTCTTAAGAGCGATTCTTATGCGACACCTTTCGAGGTAAATGTGTGGTATGGTCGTGTCACGTGCCATCAAAGGCTTGTCTGCAGCCAGCCAAGTTGATACTGTTGGTGCCACTGCAGGTGCCAAGACCTTTGAAAATGGACGACATGCCTTCCTTGTGGACCAGGAATGCCAATCCTGGGCTCGGTCAACCTCAGAACGTCACTGCCTCCACTCAATCAGGCCTTGCACCAACAGTGTGCAGCACGGGTGGTTCCCCTTTCACTAACTCTCAAGGCTTGGGTTCCCTTGCCTCCACTGTCTTGCCAGGCATGTGGCAGCGAGCTTCTCAGCCAGTGCCGGACTCCATCCTTGATGAGGTTGCTCCAATTGCTGTAGCGCCCTACCCTGAGCAATCACCACCTGTCCAGCAGAAACCCAAACCTCTACCCTCAGCAATGAAGAAGTCAGCCAACAAGAGGCCTAGCCGCCTCAGAGTTCCTGCACTGAGTGCAAAAAGACCTGCTTCCTGGCAGCTCAGCTCTGCTATGTCATACACAGGCTATGAACCTGCTGAAAACTTTGCACCACAGGATACAAGTGCCAAGAAGAGCTTCAGATTTGCCATCCTGGTATGGTCTCATCTCATAAGCTCTGCCGCTGGCCCACAGGCTGCTGACCTGGACTTTTGACAGCGAATGCAGGCAGATTGGAGTAGATGATGTTTGCTACATTGTCGGGAGCTTCTGTGTTGTTGCACATATCCAGAGTGATTGAACACCATGTGACACATATTCATACGGTGCAATAGCTGCATGTGTGAATGCAGGTTGTTGCAGTCCTGCTGGTGTTGCTGCTCCACGATGCCCTGCTGCTGTGGGCTGGGTTTGCAGCAGCCAATTTTTACGTTGGAGTCAGGACTGGGCAGTCAGGAGTCAGCTTGAACCAAGCCTTGGAGGTGTTTGGTGATCCTGTCAGGGCAAACCCTCTGCACATTGCCAGCTCTAGGTACAGTGTGGTGCTTGCAGGCCTCAACTTTGAGCAGCTTTGCATTCTTGCAATTTGGCCCAAGGTAATTTGAGCATGATGTGCAGTTCTCAGCATGCAAGATGTGTTTTTTGAAGCATCAGCAATGCTGTAAGGTGTTGCTGATGCGCAGATTTCAGCTGATTACATGCTCATTCCTGCGGGCTGCACTTGCCACGGTCTATCCAAATCAGCAACTTCACCTTCACACGCATAGAGTCTTGAGTGCTGAGAGGTGATGTTCCTGCTCAAATTGACTGCTTGCCTGCAGGCACAATAGCCACACTGCACATGTGAGGATTGCTTCACAGCAGCGCTCTGGAGCATCTACTGCAGTTGACAACTCTGATGAGCTGTTATCATTTGGCTGCTATCCTTACAGCAACAACTCTTTCCAGTCACATGCTAGCTTGACAGCCAGCTCAACTGGCAACTTGACTCTCAAGGCTGCAGCCCTGCAGCTGTTGCCAGCAGGGGGCAATGTGAATGTTGGCTCAGGTACCTTTGCTGCTGTTTCATTGCTCAACATCTGCCATCACCTGTCTTATTCTTGAGATTCATTTTCTCTATTGTCTCACTAGCTCCGGTACCAAAGCTGCTGATGCATCGGGCCATGTTCAGTCCAAAAAGCATTGCACAGGTTGCATAACTGCAGGCTTTTGGTGTTGCCTGCAGATGGAAGCAAAGGTGATCTGAACGTGTATGGCAACATCATTGTGCGGCCACAAACAGCGCCTGCAAGTACATCAGCTGGCCAGCGTCGGCGCAAGCTGCAACAGTCAGGTAAGTGAAGCATGCCCATGTTGTACACCTTGGGTTGATGTATTATGATGTTCAAAGTCCGATCTTATGATGCCAGCTGATGACACGTTGAAGCAATGTTGCAACCTTGCGATAGATGCTATGCAGTCTGGGAGCCTATGCTGCGCCAAATCATGCATATGTGCTTTCTAAACTGAGATTATATCAATTGTGCTGTTGCAGGTCTTTCAACAGATGCCATTGCAAATGTCAGCCAGTACACAGATAACAGCACTAGCAGTGTCAATGGCAGCACTCAGTCATTTGGTCTCTACATTTATGGCAACAGCTCACCAACGGCACTGGTGGTGGATAGTGGGGATGAGCTGGTAAGTCTATTTTCTTCCACATGTAAAGCTGCAAAAACTTAATGTGCTTTTCAATTGTTTCTGTGCATGCGCAGCTGCTGACTCCTGGGTCTGCAGCCTTTGACACACCTTTGTGTGTGCTGCCTCACAATACGCTGCACACTGGGCCGTCAGATCTTTGCCAAGCATGTTTCATCAGACAATCTTAGTGCATGATACCTCAGCAAGCATTCACGCTTTAACAAGCAGTGCAAGCAGGCCTGGCTTGAGGCATGCATGACCTGAACTGACCACCCACTGGCTTCTTGTGTCACAGATGCCAAGCAGCTTGAGGATTGGAAGCCAGAATGGCACATCCACCATCCGCTTAGCCAATCTTGGTTCAGACTCCCCCATGCTGTTGACCTATGGGGCTCAGCCAGTCCTCCTCTTCAACGCCTCTCACACAATGCTGTTTGGCGGCAATGGCTCCAGCAGCATCACCTTGGGTTCTTACGGCAATGGTTCTTCTTTTGTAAAGCTGGCTGGTGACTCAGTCTCCATCTCTGCTCCCATGGTCAGGATCAACGGAGCGACCACTGCAACTTCAACTGGAATCAGCCCTGCAGTGGAGAGCTCACCACCACCACCACCACCACCCAGTCCACCACCGCCAGCATATGCACCGCCACCGCCGCCGCCCTCCTTGCCACCACCAGTGCTGTCATCTCCGCCACCGCCACCGCCTGCTGTGCCACTGCCAGAGGCACCACCTCCTGTTCCTGCCCCCCCAGAAGCTGCTTTTGATGCTGCTGCCAACTTCAGTGGGATTCTGGTTGGCTCGCAGCCCCTGTCATTCTTTGGGACCAACCTGTACACAGGCCCAAGCACAGTGGTACGGCAGAAGCTAACATGAATGTGACAGTGGGTTCTGTGTCTCAGCATGACATGCTGCTGCACTGCCATATTGTCGAGTTGGTCAGATGCATGCTGCAGATGTTTGACTGGTGGATGTGACTGATTATGATCATGACACGCTGTGCTGCCGCACATTGACTGACAAAGTCTGTCATTACTTGTGTTGCAGCTGCATATCAGCAATCAAGCAGACATCTTCCCTAAAGAACACAACAAGTTGCACAATGTAGACGCATTTTACCCGTTCCTGTAGCTCAAAACAACGCTTGACAGTATTCGTATTGGGCAAGGCCGAGCTACAGGCGCGTCAAGCTTCTGGAGGACTAACTGCTCTGTTCAACTCTGATGCAGTTGATGGTCAGCAATCCCACCTCACGGCGCTGGGTCACCCTTCCAGATGCCTCTGGCGTGCTGGTCGTAGCAGCACAGCAGCCCCTGTTTGTGGACGCTTCAGGGACTGTGTCTCTGTCCCAGACAGGCATTACAGCTGTTGGTGCCCTCAGCAGTGGCAGCATTGCCAGGGGCTTTGGTATGCAAGCTATGCTACTGCTCTTCTCATTGCTCTTTTGATGCCTCTTCTGATGCCTGTCTGACTCCTGCTTGAGTCTAATGCCTGACTGCACGCTGCTGAAGTCTGACTGCATGCAAATTTACATCAAGATAACACTGCCATTGGTGCAGCAATGGGGACTGGCGCTGAAATGCTCAAAATACAGCCTGAATTTCCTGGTTTCTTGGGCATCTATTGGTCATGCAAACACTGAAGCACCAGCTGCATCTTGAACAAACTACGCCTGACATACTGTTCTTGGCAACACCAGTCTGCCAGACAAGCCTTTTGTGGAAACGCTGTATTGCACATTGAGCTTTTGCCAACACGCAACTCAATGATAGGATGCCTTGTGATGCAAAGTTTGCTCTTTTGCAGGTGACATAGCTGTGCCTTCCAGCACTGTATCAGCTGCCCAGGTCAAGATTGTGCTGGCTGGCAGTGCTGCTGATGGCTCACAGGACCAGCCCATGGGCCTTCTGGCACCACAGGCTTCCAATGTACTGCAGTTGGCAGCTGCCAATGGGGCGCCCGGCCTCAATGTAGGTATCTTATTGATGCATGCTTTTTGCCTTGTTCTGTATGCACCTTGCAGGCTGCAGTTTGACATTCAAGAGTCTTGAATCAAGACCTACCCAATGAGCTCTGCTGCACAGTTGTCCAGCTGCATGCGTGATATGTTGCATGTGATGTTTGTCGACAGACCGTGTGATTGCTTCTTGACATCATCTGCAAAATCCATTGATCTGTTGCGCATGCCACTTTGACTTGTCGGTTGACAACCCCACCAGCAACAATGCAGTTTTGTGTTGACAAAAGGGCTTTACAAAGTATCATAACATGTACATATGCGTCATTTGTACAGTCATCATAAGGCTCATCCTGATGAGATCTTGTACTGTTTCATTGACCATGCTGGACATTCTGACTTGTGCCATTGTTATCTGCAGTGGCATTGGCCTTCACAGCTGGCAACAGTGATACGTCATCAGGCACTGTAGGAGGCAGTCTTACACTGACAGCTGGCACTGCTTCACCAGCCAGTCAGCAGTCCTCATTGCAGGTACTAGGAAGCAATGCAGCTGGTTTGGGTGGCGATATCATCCTGTCTAGCACAGGCCAGATCACCGCCAATGCAGCGCTGGTTGCCAGTCAGGGTCTGACTGTAAGCGGTCCTTTGACAGCTGCTGGCAACACTGTGCTTGGAGCCTCAGGTTCTCAGACGGTGGTAGTGAATGCAAAGACCACTTTGCAGTCGCCATTGACAGCAAATGCAGCCTTGACGGCCAACGGTGCAGTCACGGTCGCAGGACTGCTCGGCGCCCGTGATGCTGACATAGCCGGCATGCTCATTGTCCATGGCAATGTTGCCTTAGGTAGGCAGCACACAGACTCAAAAGCTATTTTGTCTTATACATGACTGTCTCTGCTTGCTGGACATGTGATCATTGCCTCTGTGTGGCACAGGCGATCAACCTTGTTGGCTGGCTCAAGTATGTAGAACTGCTCTTTTTCTCTCTCTCATGTCATCAAGCATTGTGCCATGCTGCACATGCATCTGATCACTTTCAGCCTTCTGCTAACATTGCTTTCAAGCCAAATTCTCTTGATGCTGTGACAAACAAGGGACTGCTATCATGCTGCAGGTAGCCCAGGGCATTGTTGCACCTGAGAGTGCCTGCGACAATCAAGCCATGCTTTGCGCAAGACTAGACATTCATCGCATGAGTAGTAGCGTCATGAGTAATTGCATCACAAGTAATGGCATCACACAATCAGTAGCATCACACCAGTAGTTTAACGTTGAGAGAATCTCCTGAACACATGCAGGTGATTCAGGCATACAGTCCTTGACAGTCAAAGCAGCTGCAGCTTTTTCAGCGCCTGTCACAGCCACTGGACCTATAACCGCCAGCAGCAATGTGAATCTTGGCACTGACAAGTCACAGACTGTCCTCATCAACTCACCCACCAGCTTTACATCCACAGCGCCTGTGACAGCCAATGCCCCTGTGGTCTTCAACTCAGCTGTCACTGCCAGTGCTGCTGTGACGACTGGTAGCAACCTGACTGTTGCTGGACAGTTTGTGGCCCTTGGCAACACTCTTGTTGGGACCAATAGCGGCACTGCTTTCACTGTGCTTGCTACAACTAACTTTCAGGCAGCTGTCACTATGGCTGGTCAGCTGACTGTTGGTGGCAACACCACGCTTAGGGTCAATAGCAACACCACATTGACAGTCCTTGCAGCTGCTAAATTTGGCTCTCCTGTCATTGCCATGGGATCCTTCACAGCCCAAAGTAGTGTCTTTCTGGGTTCCAACAGCAGCAATGTGCTGGTCGTCAATGCCTCAGCTACAATGAATGCAGCAGCCACTTTTGTCAGCCTGGTGACAGCTCAAGGCAATGTGGTGCTGGGAAGTAGCAGCAACAATACATTGACAGTCAGAGCTGTGGCCACTTTTGCATCACCAATTATGGCAAATGGGTTGTTCACAGCCAACAGCAATGTTGTTCTGGGCAGCAGCAGCAGTCAGACTCTGTCAGTTCCAGCTGCTGCAACCTTTCTCTCTCCTGTGACTGTCAATGCAGCAATCACCATCAGCAATGCAGCCACTATCAACAGCCTGCTGACAGCATCAGGCAGTACTGTGCTTGGGACAAGCAGCAATGATAGTCTCGCAGTCCATGCAGCTGCCGTGTTTGGTGCTGCAGCGACTGTCAACGGCGCCTTGACAGCATCGGGCAATGTGGTGCTTGGCAGTAACAGCAGCAACAGCTTGACTGTCAATAGCACAGCTGCATTTGCCGCCGCCACTGCAGTGAGTGGCCTCTTCACAGCCTCAGGGGACACAGTTCTTGGCAGTAGCAGCAGTAATGTTGTTACAGTGAAGTCTGCAGCTGTATTCAGCTCAGCCTTGCAGGTCTTTGGGAACAGCAGCACGCTGTCTGTTTCACCAACTCTCGCCTTTCAGCGGCAGGGCACATCAAATGCAGCAGCTGTGACAGGATCTGTGCTTGGCACAGTTGCCTTCAGCAGATGGGCTGGTAGCGGCCACATCACTGCTGCGCAAATCCGCTCTGTATACACGGTGTGCCCTGAGCTGGCATCTGCCAACGTAGCTCTGCTTACTTAGGATTCACGGTTGTCTGGTCAACTCAACAGTGTGTTGTGTGTCTTGTCTTGCACGGGAGCTCCGAATATTCCCATATTGCAAACATCTGGCTGCATGTTGGCTGTCATCATTCACTTGTTGACACAGCAGTGCACGGTGCTGCCTGTTCAAGTGTTACCAACAGGCTCAAGTGACATATCGTCTGTTGCACTAGGAGGCTTTACCTGTACGCTTTGTGACAGCACAGTGCTGCACATGCTTAATGAATTTGAATGCCACTGTGATTTTGTTTAATTGAATGCTGCAATTGATGAGTGCAGGATGCTGGCTCAAGCAGTCAAAACGGCAGCTTGGTCTTCAGTACAACTCTAGCTAGCACATCAAATCTAACAGACCAGCTCACCATTGACAGCTTTGGCCTGGCCACCTTTGCTGGTTCAGTCACCCTCATCAACAGCAGCAGCACCCTGAGAGCAGCTGGCAACACAGTCGTGGGCACCAATGCAAGTCAAACTTTGGCGGTCAATGCTGTCACCAGCTTTGCAGCAACTGCACCTGTCACTATTGCCAGCTCGCTTGGAATTATAGGTCAGCTTACAGCCAGTGGCAATGCAGTTTTTGGCAGCAACAGCAGCAGTACTATGACTGTGAATGGCTCAGCTGTGTTTGGTGCAGCAGCCGTGATGAATGGTACATTGACAGCTCGGGGCAACATCAGCATTGGGTCCAACAGCAGCAATGTACTCAATGTCAATGCTACTTCTGTGTTCACAGCGCCAGCCAGCTTTTCAGCAGGTGTCACTTTGACGACTCCAGTGACGGTGAATGGCAGCAATTTGAAGACCATCGCTACCTCTGCCAAGTACAGTGATCTGACTGGTCAGCCATTGTTTTACTCTGGCTCTACAAAGTATTCCACTGCTGCAAGCGGAGCACCAACTGATGTGAGCAACGCTGCATATTGGTATGGGACTGTTGCCGTCAATGGCAGTTCAGGAGTTGCAACCATTTACCCAACCAGCAATGGCACAATCAATGGGACTGCTCTGTTTTCCAATGTACTATCTGTGAGCTGCAATGCGTATCTGCCCAGTGTCTCACCGTCCAGCAACAATGCAATGAACAATGTGCTTGTTTCTGTGAACAGTGTGGCTTCAAACTTGAGGAGTGTAGCTCTGTTTGTGACAACCTTTGGGTATGCTGCTGTAGGAGGCTTCTATGCAACAGTTGCCTCTTCAGGTACTTTGGTCATGTGTACAGTGATTGGAACCCATGCTTGAGCAACAACCCTTAGCTCTTGTAGATGAATTTGAGGCAAAGGCTTTGTGAATTGTTACAGCTGCTCATGTATGATGACGCTGCTAAATTGAATAGCATGCAGCGTGATAATGGCGCGAGACCTTGAGACTTGCTTGTTTGTTGCGCATGACAGCATCTGTCCTCAACCCTTGCCAGATGCAGATGCCCAAACACCGTGTACGCATGACAGTGTGGCGTACATAGAGTCATTCCACAGCCACTATAATTGCTATGTCTTCTCTAGGCCGACATTGCGCATATGCTGTGCTTGGCCATGGCTACTATACATCGCCTAGTCCAGCATGCAATTTGATGCGGTCTTTTGTAGGTGTTGTCATGGCATGCTTTGCAGTATGTGCAGAAGAGTTGCAGCTGAAGTTTGAGCAGCAATGGGCTGGATTGCCGTCAATGTTGTGCAATTACAGTCCGGTTAAGTAAGTTAGGTCAAAAGGCAAATTTGCTCACTGCAATGCACTTGACTCGATGCGGTAGTAGACCGCGCCTAGCTCGCTAGCAAGCCAGCGGTAGGTATATAGCTTGCTCGGCACCATCGAATCCAATTCGATCGGGTGTCAAGTCCTGTTCTAGCCTTGTCATCATCGCCAGGTGTGGTGAACAATCCTGCAGCAGTAGCTACGCGCGCCTTCTGAGTGATACTTCTCGCTGATACGGCCTGAGCAAATCTTTTCCCGAAGAGCATGCACAGCTTTGGAGGTCTTTCCTGCTCACGGCGCAGCTGACGAAGAGACAGTGCCAAAACAAGATCAGGCTTGCTGATCACTCAGTTCAAACGACAAGTACGAAACGCCGTGGTCAGGCAAAGCAGTGGGCAACATCAAAGTCACTCACGCAGCACAGCATGCCTGATGCGCGAGCTGAGTCAGAGGTCAGACTAGCTTTGCAGCAGCTTGAAGCTGCTCAGCCAAGTCCAACACAGAACTTCAGCCTGGATACAGTCCAAAGCTGTGTCGCCTTTGTTCAGGTATGCCCATTCATGCTGATACCACTATCACAAATCTTGTAGCCACATCAAGGCCAGCAGTCAGTCTCAAAAGCCCTGGTAGATAGTTTATACTACTTATGCAGGTTCTGGCTTGCAGTTGCAGCAAAGTGTCAGATCAGAAGCTGCTGCTGCAGCAGGCAGGCAGAACGACACTGCAGCTGCTGAGAACTTGCCACGATGCTGGGAGCAGGATCATGGAGAAGTCACTTGCTGCCAAGCTGTACACTTCTGGCTTCCGAGCACTCAACAGCGTTTTGGCTGCCCTGCGTGGGCAGCATAGCATGAACACAGCTGAGCTCGTTGACCTGCTGAGGCACTTCTTCACCTATGGGATTGAGCTGGAGTTGGCATCTAGGGCAGTCTTCCCTGCAACAGCAGTGGGAGAAACTTCTTTGACTGCTCACCTGTCCCAGAGCAGTCTGTCGTGCGGCAAACTGCCCTACAGGCCGCCTCATGCCCGTCGGCGATCCAGTAGCAATTCAGGTTGGCCCCCTCTGATGCATATGTGCAAACCCTATCTTCGTCATGCATAATCACATGTGCAGACTGCAGTACGAGCAGAAATCTTTTCCAAAATGTTACATTCTGTACATTGTATGAGTTCCTGGACATTTATGTGACATGACTCAATGTCAAAGCGGCAATGAGGCACATGTCTCAAGTGCTGCATCAGCAGCTGTAACACCTGGGACTTGAATGCCACCTTATATGCTGTGATGCCACATACTACCCTGTGCGGTCTGTATCGATTACTCACCCCAAAAGTGTGAGGGTAACTCATGTTTGAGCTCTCATCATTGTGAAATGTATGCACGGCTGAAGGACTGCAGCTCACATGCCCGAGGCACATCTGTAATGTCCAAATCTAGTTGCACAGTTTGCACCACACCTCTAGCGTTTAAGCTGCTAGCAGCATATGGCCTCCCTCATGTGTGCAGATGCTTTTTGCATCTTGTTTGCAGGCTGGAGTGACGATGCCTCATCAGGCTCTCAGTCAGGCTCAGAAAGTGACACCGGCAGTGACAGCGACAGCAGCAGGGGCAGCAGCAGGACTCACAGTCAGGGCCGTGCATCTGCAGTTCGCCTTGCTGCCCTGACCTGTTTGCAGCAGCTGGCTAAGGCAGATTGCAGGGCCTTGCACCCCTTCTGGATCATATTGCTGCCTGTGTACAACCCCCTGCAGACCAAGTACCATGCTGCTACCCTGATGGACGCCATTGTCAGAGATCCTCTGCCCAAGGTGAGCGCCACAGTCGACCTTGTGAGGCTTCAGGCCTAACAATTAAGGCAAACAGAGTCTGCAGCACACCACATCTGCATGGGCAAGTCCCAGTGGCAAAGTGTGTCTATCTTGCATTTTCAGGCTTCATTCTGAAATGCTCAAACCATAACTATGGGCTGTGGTATGGCACATGCATGGCAAGGACTTTTATGTGATGTCTTGGCAGGTGCGAGCGCTGGCAGCTGCAGTGCTGAGCAGCATGCTGGAGGGGCCAGCGCAGAAGGCATACCTGCAGGTTGCTGAAGCCAAGTCTGCTGGCCGCCCCCCAGTCAGGTGCCCTGCTAGCCGTTGTGCCCTCGTCTTGACTTCTTGTTGTGCTGCATGTGTCTGACCTGATAGCATACACAATCATGGCAATCCCTGTGGCAGGATGCTGTTGGTCTGTGGTTGCTTGATACCACTGCTGATGTTCTGGCTAACTTTTTGGCGCATCTGCCAGATTTTACACCGTTGATGGCTGCACCACTGAATAAAACTGGAATTCTATGCCAATTGGTCCTTGCAGAAAGGTTGCACCTCTCTTATTGGCTACCAACTCTTTTCAAGCAGTACAATGATGTTTGCTGCGCAGAGGTTTCACAACTCTCTCAGCAACGCTTGCTCATCTGGTGATTGCCCTACATGATGGTTTGCTTCATGCTATAGCAAATGAGAACCAGGTCTTAGCCCTGGTCAACATGCTGAAGACACTGGAGACCCTGATGCTGTCTGCAGCATACCCCAGGCTGCCGCCAGACTTGCCCACAAGGTGCATTGAGGTATCTTTGCATCCTGCAAGGACATTCTGCATGTATGCACAACTTACTTTGCAATGGGAGCGGACACCCTTGCAGGCAGCAAGCAGGTCCTCTGCTGTGCTACAAACAGCATCAAAAGATGCGAAAACAAACCATAAACGCTGTGGGTCAGCCTTGATACAGTTTTGTGTGGCTGCATCACATCTGCAGAGATGTGTCAGACATCTGCAAGAAACTTGACACTGCACACATGAAGGGTTCATTGCATGTACTTGTCTGCAATGCTGACAATAGGCAAGCTGCTGCCAGAAAGCTGCCAAAAGCCTGACTGTTATTGTTGTGAGTCTGCTGTCAACACAAAGCTCACCAGACGAAAGGTGTCAACAGCCTGGAATCCATCTGCAGCTTTGACCATATCAAGGCACTTTGGTTTATGCCTTTCATGTGCCCTTGCTCAACACAATCTGGCTCGCACAATGTCCACTTGTCCAAGCTCTTGTGTGCTGACTTTGCAGACACTGGCAAGGCGCATTCAGACAGCAGCCCAGAAGCTGACTGGACCACCATCAGACATACAGGCAGTACAGTCAGCAGCCTGCGCTTGCCTAGCAGCTGCCTTTGGCACCAAGGCTCCTCAAGCCCCTGTGCACAGCTGGCTGCAAGGGCTTTCTGGAAATGCCCCTCCAGCAACAGTCCCTGGTGTGCTTGTCAGCTCTCTGCTAGACCTCAGTCTGACAGGTGAGATTCATGTTGGTCATGCCCAGCAGGCTGTGTGACTTGTTCTGCAGCATGGCATTGTTATCAATAATGTGGCGCTTTGGTTTGTTCAGCTGCTGTTGGTTGTACAGTGCAAACTCATTGATGTCAAGACAGCGCTGTGACCATTGTGTTGACAGTTCTGGGATGATCTGGAGCATCAAGCATGCTGTCTGCAGAGTACACAGTCTTTCCTTTGCCTTGAGCAATATGGTGGGCTCAGGCTGTTGGGTCGCTGCATGTCATCAAGCACAAGTTCATGAGCACATGTCAATACATCAGCCAGGTCTTGTCTGGTTCTGTGCTGCATGTGTAACCTGTGCAACTGCTGCCGAAAGATGTGTAGGTCCATGACTACACAGGTGTATGCTGCAGATGGTTCCAACTCAGTTGCGCTGCGTACAGAAGCGCTGTCTGCCTTGAGTGGCCTGGCAAAGAACTACACTGCCAGTCTGCAGTCCTCATGGGTTTCCATCAGCCAGGTTGTTGCACACAACCTTCAGAAAGACAAGGGGCAGGCTGCTTCACCTGGCAGTCTGCCTGTCACACCAAGTGAGGTTGCATTGCAGCAGACATCTTTCCAGCAGACATCTTTCCAGCAGACACTTCAATAACAAGCGCTTTTTGCAGGCTGCTGCTGAACACATCACCTGTGCACACTTGTCAAGCACAGCAGCATCAGCCTTGCACAATGCAGTTGCACTCAAATACGACCTCTCTGCAGATGCATGGTTGGATGTGATATGGTGTTCCTGTATTGCATGCAGCTTTATGACCAGTTGACCTGACAGGCAGCAGTTGCTACAGTATTTTGACTCTATCACAGCTGTTTTGACCACCAAGAAGATTATCGATATACTGAAACGTCCTTACTCAGACATACTGCTGCAAGAAAATGCAGTGGTTGCCTTGTCCTTGCAGTGAGACAGTTCTTGTATTGAGCATCCTTACAAGGACCACTCAGTGTACACTGCTGTTGACCAGCCTGGCCTATGCTTTTGCTCAAAGGCCTAAATGTGCAGGGATTGCAGCTACATCTGATGAGACAGCGCCAACAGTGGAAGCCAAATGTGCACAGCGGGCAGTCCAACTGCTGAGCACATATCTTGCTGGCTGCTACAGCTTGTCTACTAAGGACTCAGCCATCCATGGCTTCAGCCAACCTGAGACTGTCAAGTCATCAGCCAGTACACGTCCAAGTGTTTCTCAATCACCAACCGCTTGCAAGACAGGCACTCCAGCTGCATCTGCTGAGTCAGCAGTGAATGCTGGTGGCATGCAGCAGGAATCAAATCTCACTGATGCAGCACAATCACACCACAGTCCCCAACCTCTGCTTCCAGCAATGCCCACAATGAATGGCAATGCTTCACAGGCTATGCCAAACAGCAATGGCATTGATGCTGTCCAGGCTCCTGCCAGTATGTCACAAGACGCCACTCCTGGTCACAGCGGCAGGTCAGCAGACAATGGCATCAGAGGACATGGAACGGGGCTAGTCACTGGCACCAGACCCAGTGGTCAGCCTTGTGCAGAGCCTGCATTGTCGCTCAACAGCAGCAACACTGAACTTGTGCTCAGCAATGGCCACAAAAGTGCTGATGCCCAGCGTGCCCGTAGGCCTGAACCTGCGTCCAGTAGCAGCAGCAATGCCAAATCTTCAGCAGAGGCTCAGTCAAATTGCCTAACTGCATCTGGGCAGCATTGCGCTGCCATGTGGTCTGCAGCATGTGATCAGCACTTCCCGCAGGTGATGTCCTCATAGCAAGACTTCTGCTTAACCTCAAAGTAGTTGATACCATCACAGTTTGCATCCTCACTGTCATGTACTACATCACTGAAGGTATGCTTAGCTCAGACTGCCATGACATGAACAGGGTTTGCTCAAGCTTGTAGCTTCTGCTCATACGCAAAGCTCTTGCACACAGCCTGTCTTGCAAGCTATGGCTCATGTGTATGGCCTGAACCCCAACTCTGTGAACAATGCAGGCAGTGCGTCATAGTTCACCTCTTATACGGTCGACAGCTCATGCTGGCCTGTCAGACATACCCTATGCAGCGTACCGAACCCTGCGGCCAGGTCAGCAATCTCAGCTGTGGCAGTGGGTATGGCATGCATGCCAACACGACGAGGCAGCTTCGGTCCGAGCTGCTGCTGTCAAGGGGCTAGGCTGTATTGCTGCCAGTCTGCCCATTCAGGCATGCCAATCAGGTTTGCGCGCTGATGCCTGACTCATCAATTGGCTCAGCGCTTGTGCTAGCTGCTGTTGCAAGTAGCCATGCAGGTGGACAGATGCAACTCAGCTACTCACGACCAGATCACAGAATGTTCAGTTGCCTGCATGCACTGAATTGATGTCAGTAAGACTAGTTGAAGGTGCCAAGCGTCGAGCATGCATTGCTGCATCTGCTGCGTTTCAGCACAGCTTCCCAAGTCAAGGGAAGCCCATTGGTCATCCAGCATTGTCTATCACTGCGCCTGTCCCAAGTACTGTTATGCATATAACAACACATAAGAAGAGACGCTGAGCAGAAATTTGGATGGCTGCAGAGCTAACAAGCAGCATAGAGGTCCTGTGCAAAGCCATGCAAGACTCTGCAGTGTCAGTGCGTGTGTCGGTGGCCTCAGCAACAGCAAACGTCTCAGATGCACTTCAGCAGCAGCAACAGCTTCTACAGCAAGCAATGCTGCCACAGCTGTCTGGACTTGCAGCAGGTATGAGGAAACAGCATACAACATCAAGCAAGCTTAGGCACAGCAAACCCTCATGTGCTTTTCAGTGAATGGTCTCAGACGTTGATAATTATGTCGTACAACTTATGCACTCAGTGCTGTTTGCATTGGAAAAAATGGTCTAGCTGCGACCTGGCATAGGCTTTTATGTTGCGCAAACACCACCACAAGAAGTATCAACTGAAGCAGCAGTAGAAATATGTACGTAACCTTCACAGTTGCTGCACCATGAATGTTGTAAGCCTTGTTATTTGGCTGTTACATCTAGATGAGGCGTTTGCATGTGCTTCTAGCCTCAGTGGCTTCTTAGCTTTCCCTGAATTGTTCACTGTGGGGTCTGCAGCGGTCAGGGCAGCATGTCAAGACAATGACAAGGTGCATGTCAGTGGCGTTCGTGCTCTTGGCTACCTGCTGGCCATCCAGATATTACAAGGTGAGACAGGTGGACCAGGCTGTGTGAGTCACAGCGGCAAAGCAGCAGGTGCAGGGGTTGAAGCTGATGCTGCGTATTGGTGGGGTCAAGACTGGCTGGCACAGGGCAGCCAATGTCTGCAGACCAGCCTGGCTAGCAGAAATGAGAAGGTGACACTGCATGCTGCATGAACCTGCTTGCCAGCATCCAATGGTCCCATCATGGTTGTTTAAGGTGAAACTACAATGCATGCATGCATCCTGATGGCACAAACAGGGATTCCCGGTCAGATGTCTGGGCATGGTCACATTTGGCGTGCGTCATGCTCTTCCCAACAAAAGAGCACGACGCACACAAACCCTCAGCTGCACTTAGCTGCAGAAAGCTGCTGGTTTCTGCATTCATCCAGACAAATAAAGCTCTCCAACAGCTCTTCAGACATGTAAAGATGCAAATGCATATGCAGCACAACTGCACTGGATTTGAGAACTGAGAGCCAGACGTGCACAGCACAAGTAAACATTGTTGTTATGCTCCAACAGTTCAGCTTCAAAGCTTCAGTGTTACCAAAATTATCTGAATGATGGCTTGCTTGCAGATCCAGTGGAATGCATGCTATGCTACTGGGAGCTTGTTGAGGCATGAGGCTGCAGCTCATGCTGCCTCCCAGCAAGGCGTGCTGCAGCCTTTACTGACAGCATTGCTTGAGCTCGTCCAGGCCAGCCCCAACTACAAGGTCAGTCCTCAAACTGCCAATATCTGGTGGAATCACCCCCTGTGTCAGTCCCAGCATGGAATAGGAATACAAGGTGCTTGGGCAGGCAGCATGTGCCCGTGTCTACTAGTCGACAAAGACAGCAGTTCAGCTGCAAAGAGCCCACCTGAAACTTGCTCTACAGCTGCAAAATTGCCTGACACAACTGGTTCATGTTGTCGCTGGCTGCTGCCCCAATCAGCCTGATGCACTCACTGCACTTATGTCGACCACTCATTTGCAAGACCCCCTAAATGCATATGTGGCGCAGATCCGCAGTCATGCTGCTGCCGCTCTGCTCAACTTGGACAAGAGGCATCTGTATGGATTGCTGTGGAGGACTGCACTGCAAACTTGCCAGCATGCTGCAGATGAGCTAAACAGTAGCAAAGGCGAGGATGATCCTGTTGATTCAGGTATTGTGACAACATAGTCACAAGAAATCATCTTGGCATATGCATAAGCTGTGTCATCAGAATGGCAAACTGGCTTTCATGTACATGCTTCACAGACAGTGCTCGAGACTTGTCAGCTTTGTTGCGCTGCGTTGAACAACCACTCGTTGAGAACATGGTGCTTGCAGGCAAAAACTACCAGTTCAAAGATGCACTACAGCTGCAGCTTGACCAGTGCATAGCTTGTCTCACGGCAATGGACACCACAGCAGACTTGACATTGACAGATTCTGCCACTAGTGGAGCAAAATAAAGTATTACACAGCAAGCAGCTATTGCTGCAAATGCAAAGTTGAGACAATGCATACCCGCTGCTTGACATATCATCAAGCCGAACCATGGTCAAATGCAGTCTAGCATGCCTCAATCTGTATGCTGCAAGATCAACATGGATGATGCATATTACTGACTAGCTACAGTCCTTACTATAACAAGTGCCAAACACGTGAATTTGTTTGGGTCAGCTGTGCGTCATACTACAAAACCAACAGAAGCATAAGAACCATCAAATACAAAGCAAATGAGAAGCCTCTTTACTGATGAGATTTAACATAACAGCAATCAGAAAACTTCAGCAGTGGAAGGTGTACACAGACACACATATAATTCATGACAAATCTGCATTGCCATCAAGCAGGCCACCATCTTCATTTCAAGCACAGCCCTCAAGACTTTTCACACCGACAGGACATGTCTGACAGAACAAGCAGTGTCTACATTTCCAGGCATCTTGCACTGGCACGACCTGGGGAGTCCACAGCCCCTCCCAGAAGTCCAGATGTTGCTGCAGTCGGTACATGAGCCACTGCTGATCATACTCATACACAGTCTCTCCCAGAACTTCCATGTCTGCTTGCCATATGTACCGAACTGATACATGGCTGCCACACGAAGGCACACCTGACACTATCTGCTGCAATTGCTCTGCTAGGGACTGGAGAGTCACAACCTGAATGCCTAGTGGGTCAGCAGGCATAAGCCCTATGCTTTGGGCATGCTGCTGTACTGCGGTTGACATAGGGCGCATGAGATCAAGCTGTAGCAAATGGAAGAACTTGGTAAGTAGAGCCAAGCCACAGGTCTTTGGCAACTGCTCCAGCAGCAGTTTGTAGGTCATGACCTGCATGGTGAAGAGGATGTCAGGTCACAGCATTAAATCACTGTAGAAAACACCCCATTGCAGTTCAGGGTTGTGATAATGTCACCTGTAACTGACATTGAGAATGCATAATGCTGATGCTGAACACAAGCTGCAGTCTTCAGAAAGATACCAAGCAACAATTGAAAAAAGTGATCCAATTGCAAAGTGTCCATGCTGGCATGCACTGCTGTGCTCATGCACATGTGACAAGAGTCAAGCCAAATATTGTGTTGTTTGCAGCATTACAAAGCTTCAAGACACCAACACGCTAAGTTGAGGCATGTGTAACTCTGCAAGCTGCATGCATTGCTGGCAGCTCAAGCTTCCCACAAATTGCACAGATAAATTTGGTCACCTGTAATTTTGCTGTCTGTTGTTGAGCCAGTAATGGCAAAGAAGGTCTGCGACGCGTCTTGTGCTCAATCACTCTGATCAAGCCAGCATCATCCAGCTCAAGCTGATCAATGATCCCTCGCACCCACTGGCCCTGCAAAAGCAAGGAAGGTCACCAGGCGCTGGTCAAGGACCAGCTGATACATACATAGATGCATACTACATCAGCATCCATGTAAGAGCTTGAAAGTCTCAAGCAAACAGTATGTCTGCTGCTGCTAGTCAGCATATGCTGCTGTCTCCTTGCATGCACAAAGACCTTGCGCATTTGCCTGCTTTCAGGTTGCATGTTTTGTCACAGAGGGTGCTAGCAATTGCAGGTCGGACAAATGCATGTGATAGATGCTGAGGTGCATTTGACAGAGTAATACCTGAATGTTGCCCCAGATATACATCTCCCTTGTGGTGCCTTCCACTTGCAGCTGGTGCAGGCTTGTCATCATGTCTATCAGGCGCACAGCCCAGGCGTCTTCAACCGTTGTGACTTCTACTTCCACTGCCTGAATTGGTGCAAAGCAGTAGCTCAGTCCAGCTCACACCACTACCAAAGGGCCTTATGGGATCTTGCAGTAACAAAATGTGGCAAGTTCACCATCAAAGGTTGCAAGGAAGACTTACCTTTGCAACCTCAGCTTCCAGAGCTGCATGTACAGCTGTACCAGCTGTCATCGCCTCTGTTTCTGTAAGTTCCTGCAGCAAGTCTGCATCATGAAGGCTGTTGCAGGTAGAATGGTGCAGAGGAAATTGCATTTGCAAGCAACTCACCTTTGGCAAACGTGCACTGAGAGTAAATGCAACTTGCTGTTGACACCACTCGGCGCTTGTGATGTCCGTGACTCTGAGGCCTCTGGGACGATGTTTGGCTCGTCTGTTGAGCTTGACACCGAAGTCTTCAACATCTGGTAGGCAAGCTTCGACGGAGGCGGCAACTAGCTGATCACTGGCTTCAGGATGTGCTTCGGGGAGCGCCGGGAGCAGCTGCTGCAAAGGCTCAGGCTGCAATGTACGACTCAAGCTGCGATCTACACTCTGCTGTTCGGCAGATAGCACAGCCTGCTCCCAAAGCGCATACTCGTCGTCTGGCAGAACCTCAACCTCCCGTGCTGAAGGCATCATCTGACAAGGTGCGAATGAGCATTGCTGTCGTTTGGAAAAGTGTGAGATTGCTGATAGCAGCGCTGCGCATGTGAAGACTTTGAACGCGCCTATGACCCAGGTCGAGCAGAGCAAAGCACTCGAAGCACATCCTGACGCCAGCTGATGACTGATGCGGTGTGGATTAGTCAGCAAGGCTGCCTTGTCCACTTGAGATTCCGCACAAGTCTAAAACGAAGGAGCTGCTGACATGGCAGGAGCCCTTCGAGCTGGACCTCGTTGTGAGCGCATCGCTTCGCGAGGGCGAGCGGCCATTGTCTCGTCGTCATTCAATTTTAGCAGACTTCCGCGTCGCAAGCCGACAGCACTTTTCTGTGCTGATCGTGATCATCTGGACTGAGGATCTTCGACGTGTCGCGAGATCTCAGTAACGCTTGCGAAGTATTTCCGACATCAAGCTTCTGGTCGTCGTGACTGTAGCAGTACTGAGATTAAGCTCTCATACACTGCAGCAGCATGCCTTTCGGAAGCCACAACGTCAGCAGGAGGTCGGAGGATTTGTTTCCGTTAGGTGGTCTGAGCCGAAGGTAGGGGCGCTGGCCAGATACGCAGTTTCGTCAGCCTCGGATTTGCGTTCGCTGCAACATGCATACTTTGAGTTGTGCTGATCGGCATCGCGACACGTTGACCGCAGGGTCGAGCGTGGAGTACAAACGTGCGTCAAACCGAAAGCCTTATCGTCCTGCCTGTACGCCGCTGCCAGCAGGCGCGTCTCCAAGCTGCAGGACCAGGTAACATCTGCGCATTTGCTGATTTCCACTATGACTAGCTGGCTATCCCGGAGCGAACAGAGCAAAAGTGACCTTTGTCTGAGCCATTCCGTCTGCAGGTCGAGCGTCTGCAACACCGCAACTCGGAGCTTGAAGAGGAACACAAAGCTGCGCGCCAGGGCTTTCAGAACCGTCTCCAGTCACTGCATGAGTCTTGGCAGGACTGTTTTGACAGGCATCAGCACTCATGGGCCAAGCAAAGCTTTCAAGCTGAAGTATGTCTCTGTTTGCTTACTCAGACTTGCTGTGCAACAGCAGCTGAAACTGTTTGAAGATGTCATCAGCCCAATTGCTGGTCACTTTATCAGGCAATACGACCAGAGACAAACATTGCAATTGTCAATCTGCAGAGCGCATGGAACAAGGAAAAGTCCCAGCTGCAAGCCGAGATTACCAATTTGACCCTGGCACTTGGGCACTGGTTTGGTGGAGTGCCATGCAAAGGTAGATTTGCAACTCTAACTTAAGGTCATGCAGCATGCCTTCTGGCTGTATCTTTGTGCTGCATATGCGGAAGTCACAGCGCTGGGAGCAAAAGTGACAGCAAGCGTTCACAGCTTTTCAGGCCACCATTGGTCACTGCAAAGCCTGATTGCCCCACCAAATTGTTTGAGTGTCTGGATGCACATCCTGCCTTCAAGTGCGTTGTTAATTGTCAAGCTGTTCAGAGCACGTCTGGCGAGGAAAATGTCCTGCTTGCTGCGTTAAACTGTTTGTCTGTCTTTGACTTCTGAGTGCCTTTGTGCTTGTTGGTATGTCTTCAATGCTTCACAGTTCAAGGGAGACATAGGTGGCTATTGGTGTCACAGGGCTCATGGAAGATGCCGCAGTGCAAGCTGGCAGCAACTCTGGCAAGTCTCGCGCATGCCAGACCCCTCACAACAACAACAGCAGAAGCGCGCTTGACAGCACTGGTGACTTGTCTCGTACACAGTCCCTGCCCTCAGAGCCAAATGACTGGCTTGCTGCCCTTGCCAGCACTGAAACCTATGCAGAGGACTTTGGCGATGTAGTTGCTGAGTATGCTCAGAAGGTAAGGCTCTGCTTGAGCTTGTGCTGTGCATGGTGTACAGGAATATCAGAGGTATTTTAGGGTATTCAGTACTTTAAGGTAACGTATTTTAAGGTAAGGTAAGGTCAGTCTGCACCCCTTTGCTCAAGGGTCAGAGCAGTATGCAATCATCAGAAGGTAGTTAAGGGTCTTGTTGATGCTGTTTAACATGTCTGCAATCCACCATACAGTCATCATGTGCTGAGACAGGCATGCTGGCTGCCTCTTTGATAGAGGGGCTGCACCTTTGCAGAAGTACAGCACGTTTTGAAAGCAGTGTGCATTGTTTGTACATCCACCCTGCTGCAGCGTCATCAGAGTCATCGGTAACAGGCTCATGAAACTGACATAGTGTAGAGCAGCAGCTGTAGCAACATTTTTGTCACAACAGATTTCCCCCACTGCAATACCTGACAGTGTGTGTATGTTGCCCTGCCAGGTGTCTGAAGGCAAAGGTGTCACTGCAGCAGCCAGCAAATTTGCTGAGGCAGCTGCCCTGCATGCACAGGGCATGTCCCAGCCTGCCCTTGCAGACTCCTTGTTTTCTTCTTCAGCCTCAGATGCTTCCTCAGTCTCAGAGGAGCCGTCAACATTCAGCTTCTTCACTCCATTGCGTGAGGAGGGCAACCCTAGGGTTGATTTGGCGCCAGTGGCTGATCAGTCATGGTGGGAAGAGTTTGGCGAGTGGGAAAGCGCTGCAACAGTTAGCCCCCAGCAGCGTGTAAATGCCTTCACGCAACCCAGGCTGATGCTGGAAGACCAGATTGTGAGGTTGCCTGTCTTCAAGCAACATGCAGGGCTGTCATACGCTGCCCATGGAGATGTCTTTGAGGTGAGACATGCCTTTTCTGCTTGCACGCTTTGCATGTATGCATTTTGCCAGTATACACTGCCACACTGTGATGTCTGGATGCCAATTGTCTTCGTATATAAAGAAGCTCTGGCCCCATGGTGCATATACAGCCTACTCTATGCTGAGCATATGTCAGTCGTGTTTGTGCTCGCTTCTGTATACATTGGCTTATTGTGGAGGCTTCTTTGCATGCTCTGATTTCCAATAGGCTCATTCGCATCTCTGCATCCAGTGGTGCCAGAAAGCTGTTTCTGGCCAAGGTCTAGCAGAGATTCTTTGTTCCAAGAAGCTGATGCCATTTGGATTGCTGTGTAGGCTGCCTTCAAGCAATCCACAGCAAAAGTACAACCCTCAACTCCCAGGCCTAGCACAGCTTCCCTGAACCCTTTTCAGGTGGCAGATGATGAAGATGTGTGGCAGAACCTGTCCCAGCCTGCTGCCAAGCTGCATGTGAACCTACAGCAGACTGACAGCAAGAGAGCTCTTGAGGTGAGAGGCAGCATAAACCTTACATTCAAAACTTGACAAGCCGCTTAAAGCAGTTTTGTCAGTTTCATACCTCCAATCCTGTATCATTTGCAAACCATGTTTAGAATGTTGCCAGTCGTGGTTTGCTATCAAATCAAAGTGCATCAGAGCTTTGGCGCCCTTGGCAGCAGTTCTGCAGACTTGTGTGCAGTGCTGTAATATCTTTTGATGGCTGAAGCATCCATTTGCTTCAGACAATGTAATAGTTGACACAAGATCAAAGCAAGTGAAGTCTAGTGTCGAGAAGCTGACGAGTCAGCACAAGCACAGCTGCAGTCTGTTTGGAGCTATGTATGGATGTAGGAGCTTTTCATTCGCATGCAGGAATCTGAAGAGCTGCATGCAGACCCAAAGGTCCAGAAGGCCAGATTCCCCTCACCTTCCTCCAGCTTCTGGGGCCTGCAGGATTCTGACCAGCTTCCACCTACCCCTCTCATTCTGAAGCCCAGGCCCAACCTACCCCCCTTCAACCCCTGGGGGCTGCAGGACTTGACCCCTGTCAACCCTAGGAGGCTGAAAGGGGTGAGCCATGACAACCCTTGGGGGCTGCAGGACATTGCCCCTGCAATCATGCACATCTCAAAGGCCCCAGCCACAGGCAGGGCTGATGTGAGCTACACTCCTGTCGAAGCCTTCCAACCTGTGGAAGAGGTAAGGCATGCTCTGTCTGTTGCTGCCCCTTGCCAGTGAGGGTTGATGACCCTAAATCCTTCATAACGGGAGGCCACAGTCTATCCAAGGCCTCTCAAACACGCCTTATGGCATAAAGATTTTCTCTTTTTTGCCAGTGAGAAATCTCAGCAATGAAAAGATTGGCTTTTCAGCAAAAGTCTTGGACTCGGCATGCAGCTGATCAATTTAATGGCATGTGAAACAAAACTGATTCTGTAAGTCATGAGTATCAACAGTGTGAGGTTCACATGAGGCCTGGCAACTTTCAGGGCTTGTCAACACACTGCAGCATCAGTCACTATTGTGATGACAAGCTGTTATGTTCAACACATTTCGAAATGGCTATCCTTGCTGTACTGCTTTTGGAATGTTGTCACTGCATTTGTTATACAGTCACCTGAGGCACCGCGTTCCTGCGCAGGCCTTGACTCCTAAGCCTACAGTAGAAGGCAACCTGTTCATCGTCAGTGACACGTTCCCCATCACCTTTGAGGACCCTGCTTCAGAAGACACATCACCCAAGCATTCAGCCTTGTCAACAAGTTGCCTGAGCAGCATGTGTCTGTGCAGGCGTCAACTCCCAAGCCTACAAAGGAAGGCCACCTGTTCAGTGCCAGCGATGCGTTCCCTGTCACTTTTGAGGACTCTGCCTCGGAAGATTCAACACCCATGATTGAGGTGATGGACCTGTCTGCTGGAGATGTGGTCAGTGTTGGGGGACCAAAGTCGTGTGCCTGGGATGGAAGCAGCAGCATGACTCAGCACAGAACACCAAGCTTCCCAAGGTCTAGCCTAGAAGCACGCTTTGCTGCTGAGCTTGAAGATGACAGCACAGCTCAGCATGGGCAGCTCTCCAGCTTGAATTTAAATGTAGATAGCACAGCACAGCGTGGTCATGTGTCTGTGGCAGAGCAGGCCGCTCAGACTGGGTTCGAATCGCCTTCTGAGCACAGCGTGCAAAGCAGGCGGACTGCTGCTAGGCCTGCAACCCTGGACGAGTTGGCAGGACTGCTTCTGCCACAGAGCTGCCGTGTGGCGGCTAGGGTTTCCACCAAGCTTCCACCTCTGGACCATTACCCTACGCTCCCTCCCTTGCCAGAGGGTTTCATTCTGCCCCCTGAGATGCATCCAGTTGTTGGATCGTACACCAAGACCAGAGCCAAGACAGCCTCCACAGGAAGCCAGACAGCAGCTGCTTGGTCAGGCACCTCAGACATTGCTGCTGCTGGTGTTCAGAACATGACTCAGGACATCAGTGCTCTGAGTCATGCTCAACAGGACAGTGCAGGATCTGGCAAGTGGGTGCACCCCAAGCAGACCCCCCCAGCATCCAAAGCTAGGTGAGCTTTGATTGTAACTGATTGCCAAGAATCCTTGCCATGCCAAAGCAACTGTGTGCCTGTCAGTGCTTGCCAACAGTAAAAGCAACGTGTCTTTGGTGGCTGTGTTACTCCAACTCCAGCAGCATGATGCATGCATCCTATTTGCCTCTGTATCTGCTGCTGGGTTCGGCACAGCACCGCTGAATCCTGCCATCATCTTTTGCCACAATTTGTGGAACTACTGGCATCAGGCTTTCCTCAGTCCTCAGCTTTTTATGCAAAGCCAGGTGTGCTATTACACCCACAAGGCTAATCTACACCTTTGTCCATGGATTCTGCAAGCTTGAAAACCGTCTCTGAGCTGTGTGCGGTGTATGCAGGCAAATACCTGACCTGCTGGATCAGGTATCAGAGAGGGTGAAGATGAGCGTGCAGGACCTGCTGACCCCCACACCCGTGTCAGGCCTTGTCCAGGATGTGCTGTCATTCAGTGACAGCTCACTGGAGCTGCATGAGCCTCCCGTGCCTGCCTTCACATCCAGGTAGGCTACTTGCTGTGTTGTCTGGTGGTCACACACCAGACTGTATTGTCTGGTCGCTTGCACACTACTCATGAGTCATACGTGAGCCAAATGCTGACCAGGTCGATGGCAGGTAGCATGTCTGCATTGTTTCGTAAAAAATGTCATACACCTGACAGATTTTGGCGTACAGTCTCACTTTTGTGAGATGAAGGAAGCACCGGATACATTGCATGTTGGCTTCATGTACATGCGTAAAGTCACACTACCTTATTTATGCAAAGCTCACACAATTCAAGCTTGCAAGGATGATGCTGTGTATCACCACACATTGGTGGGTTGCTGGCTACTAGTCTGTGTGGTTTATCTTGGCCGAGCTCACCACCCAACAATTGTATGCTATGTTTGTGCAGGCTTGCTGACTCTGGGTTCATGACCTGCCAGCTGGCACAGATCTTGGCTCCCATCAGAGCAGCATCTGCACCGGTCACCTCATCAGCAACAGCGCTGTTAGATGCAAAACTACCGAACAACAAAGATGTACTTCCACAAGCTGCTTCTTCTTCTCCTGGTTCGGCTGCAGTCTCAGCTGCAGACTCTTCCTTGGAAGCTGCTGTTGAGTCATTGTTGGCACAGATTGGCATTGAGTGCACCTCTCAGCCTCTGAGCAGGGTCAGCTCAGATGCTCAGACTGAGTTTGAGCTGGTGAGCCGAGCAGCTTCAGACGCACATACAGGTGGACTAGATGATGATGTTGAGCCAAAACGGCAACTCAGTAGAAGTGCCCTGTCAGCACCGGAGGCAGACCACAGCTTTGACCAAGACGTCTTTGCAGCAGAGCCTAGACCCAGAAAGATCTTCTCTGTTGTTGACTACAGCGCTTTTGATGATCTCATGAGTGAGAGCAGCATCTCACTTGAGGATGTTGGGCTAGAGTTTGGGGATGAGTCAGGCATGACTATTCATGACATGAACATGCAGCCTGCTATTTGTTTTGCGGATGATGGGGCTGGCATGAGCAGCGAAGAAGTGCAGCGCTGGGCAAGCTTGACACGAAGTGACAGCAATGCTGAGTCATCACTTGACAGTGAAAGTGATGGATGCATGGTCAGCGCTCACTCATTTGAGGGTGACTCAACAGATGATGAATGCCAGGAGGTTGAGGGTGCAAATGGCGAGGACTGGGAAATGCTTTAGGGCAGCTATACTAATTACTGCTTTGCTGGAAACTATGTGTAATGGTATCTTGTGCTTGATGTGCCTTTAGATCCAAAGTTGACAGTTACCTTGTGGTCAAGTTTTGGTACAGATTTTGTGGTGGCAATGTGTTGTCAGCGACTCGACTTGTTGCAGTCTGTAGATTAGTCTTGGTTCAAAACGATTGGTCTGAACCAACACCAGCAACAAGAGCACAATTTTGAACAGTGGGTCAGGTGCTAGCATATTTACAGACATGATGTATATTGTACAACATGTAATGTACATACACCGCAATCCATCATGGACAATTTTTTGCAGACAGTACTGATGGCGATTGCTACTTACTTCTTATACTCGCTAGTCTACATTGCTTCCTGACTATGAAAACTGAAAGGATCATGTACTCGAGCTGTGAAGCTATGGCTCCTCAGCTCGGGCACTGTCATTTTCTGTGCAAATTTAGCAACACCAAGTGGATCTTCTACAACATGGCCAGTTCCCATCTCGCCACTTGTCAAACGCTGGTTATTGTACAAAAAGCGACAGTTTGAGGTGAGGCAACTCTCAGACGCAATACTGTCTGCGTCATCATCTGAGCTCATTCCACCTTAACAACTGCAATCCAGGCAAAACTATTTAGTCTAGTAAATCACAGCCTTCCTTTTAGGACTGCCCCTCAATCTGTTTGGAAACTGCCCAGAGTACTTCCTCTCGCAAGCACAACATACGCAGCAGCAGAATCAGCACCTGTGCAAGCTAACATCTGTGCAAAATTGTGCAGCATATGCATCAGATAAGCGGTGAGCTATGTCACAGACGCCTCATGCCCAAGTGACCTTAGTCACATGTGAGCTTTGTCACAAACGCCTTATGCCCAAATGACAAATGACTTACCAAACATGACATAGGACAGGCTTAGCCAGCTGTTGCAGCTGGAGGCGCATCTGCAGAAGAGCCAGGTAGGTCATAGCCTGTTGACCCATAGTGCTCAGATACCCAGCCTGGGGTGAACCCCACAAAGTCATAGTTGCAGGTCTCAGCACAGGCTGGCAAGTCAGCTGGCGGAGCCTTGATTTGGTCTGCAGCTACCACAAAAACTAGGCCCATACCCTCCTGTTGATGCCACTGTATGTGGCGGTGATAGAACCACAACCCTGGGTTGTCAGCCTGCATGCCATGTACCATTCATTCATTCATTCATACATTCATTCATTCATTCTAGATATATGCTAGGCAGGCTCAGCAGGCTCAGCCAGGTATGTACTGTAGCAATCGACTGTCTCCAACCAATTCGGTCCTGTGCATGTATAGAGACTTGAAAACGCCCAGCATTCATATCAAGCAAGTCAGGCTGGCAATATTTGAGCAGGGGCACTCCAGCAATGTAACGTCGGGAAACCCTTGGACAGAATCTGGCATGCATAGCATGATTTGTGTCCTTGAATCACTTGTTGATGCCCAACCACCATCTCAACTTGAGTGAGCTTGCAATACTGGAATGAATGCGTGTCCACAGACAGAGCTGGTTACAATCTTACAAACCCAGTTGGCTTTCTCAAGCCTGCCAAAATTGTAGACAACATTTCAGACAACATGTCAACATGATGACAAGAATGCCAAAGTGCTGTCATGTGAAGAAACTTGTGCCACGTGGCCATTGCAGCAGAGTGTGGACTGATAAAGAGATGAATTATGTGTTCTTGCAATGAGCATGATTGCTTACAATGGGCCTGCTTGATGGCAAAGTGTCACAAAGCAATACAATAGATAGATGGATCCCTTCCTAGACCATCCTTGGAAGTTGTGGGCTGTGTATTATTGCAGCATTGTAGTTGCATATGACAAGGTGGTTGAGGTGTACACAGCCGCACAAACACATTGGCGCAGCCACAGAATGCAAATTGGCTGTTATGCAATACTACTGCATCACATCTCAAAAGACGCCTGCCTGAGCGACAGAGTGTGCATTCACTGCATGATGATCAGTCACAGTGACATCATGAGCAACCTCAAAATGCTTTTGCAAAGTGCTCATCAGGTGCTTCAGGATGACTAACAATTTGGCAAGTTGAAGACAGCTGAACCACAATTGAGGCACCCAGGAGTGTTGTTTGGATCCAATGAGCAAGCACTGACATGGAATCACATGGCAGCTTTGGAGTGTTTAGCACAGTGCATAGCAACAGAATCTGCACCTACAGTGTAATCATAATGTGGCTTGCAGCTTTACTGAATGCCACCGTATTGTCACTTGTGCCAATTAGTGATAGTCTAAACAATATCAGTCTTGTGGAGTGTAGCATCACTGCATTGACATCTAGACATGACAAGGCAAGGACCTGAGTTTGTCTTGCTGATGATCGAGTTGCAACCTTGGTTGCTGTGACAAGCACTTCAGCAAAGCTTATAGCTCACCACAAAGCGGATGACAGCCCAGCCATATTGTGGGAGTGTGTGCGTGTCCTGGTAGATGGGGTTCACTAGGTTGTATTGGGAAGCAGAAAAGCTGTTGTAGGTGTCGTTGCCTGTGGCCAGCATCCAGAAGTGGTGCCCGTTTAGGTGCATTCGGTGCTCCTCTGTCCTGTTGTTTGCCTGTGGGCTGTCAACTCGGACATTGCAGATGCACACCAATCATCAGCTGCTTGCAGACCTTTGTTGACATGCTGTGTTTTGAGAATTTGCAGCTATTGTAGGTGTCGTTGCCTCTTGGCCAGCACCCAGAAGCGTAGCCCATGAAGGTGCATTGGGTGCTCTTCTGTCCTGTTGTTTGCCTGTCGGCTGTCAACTGGGACACTGCAGATGCAGACACAGTCACCAGCTGCTTGCAGGTTTGGGTTGACAACAGGCAAGCATATGAGGCTGTGGAGCTGTTGCAGGTGTCGTTGCCTGTGGCCAGCACCCAGAAGTGGTGTCCGTGCAGGTGTATTGGGTGCTCCTCTGTACTGTTGTAGCTTGTGGGCTGTCAACTTGGAACGGTCAACTGGAAGATTGAGCAATGCAAGTGTCCAATTGGAAGACGTTGCTGACATGCGGAGTTACCTCAAGTCACCATTGAACGCATTTCCATGCTCATTGATCACAACAATGTCAACCACTTCTCCCAACACCAATTGCACGATGTGATGTCCTGCTGTAGGCAGCTCCCACCGCTGTCCATGTATATGACTGGCTCAATATTGTTGTTCACAGTCTGCACAGCACTTTCTGATTAGAGCGATACCAATACAAATGACAGGCAATTTTCCGCGTGTAGCAAGTACTTGTGCTATGACAGATTGAGAGGTATAGGCAGGTGCTCAGCAATCAACTTAGGCAGCTGTATTACAGCACTATTCAAGCACTCATGCAATGAAAACTTCAGCTTGCGCCAACAGTGTCAAAGCTGCGCTGCGCATCATGGTGCAGGGCAGGCAGTTGCGCTGTATTGAACGCATTACTACATGCTGCAAACTCTGCTGGGTTGCCCTCACAATGTAAACATGCAGTCTGGTGGCTTTGTTAGCAGGTCACCAGCTTAGACATACATGCACACGCCTAGGTTAAACCGAGTGTGACACATTAGCAAAGTGCGTGATTATGTAAACGGATTCGATGGTGGTTGGGTGGGTGCATGGGTGAGTGGGTGAGTGAGTGAGTGAGTGAGCGAGCGAGTGAGTGAGCGAGTGAGTAATAAGAGAAGATACAAACAACATTTGGGATCTGCATCCTGGCCAAATGCCAGAATGCAGATACCAAATGCAAATGTCAGATACCATGCGCAAAGCCAAATAAACAAATGGCACAGCAGGCAACCTTGACGACAGCTGCTTGCTGACCTGAGGCAGTTTGTATCCAGGCGTCGCGTCAAGAGCTGCTGCTGCCTGCAGGTAACTGCTGTTGGCATGCACTAGACTCATCTCAGCCTCGCAAGATGGCGTCTCCTGCATGACACTCAAGCTCCACTGTCTGCTACGCTTTCAACTGCAACCCAAATGAGGTGATCTGTGTTTGATTCAATCTACTCTTGTGCGCATCAATTGCTTCATTTGCAAGGCAAATATGCAGGGGCTTGTTTAGTATATGTATGCCAAAGTCTTCAATGCACTTTGCAAGGGAATGAATGCTGAATGTGATCTGTCACACTGTGGGATGTGTGGGTCACATGAAACGCACCCTTACTAAGCTCACAAGCAGCGTTTGACTTAGAGACAGGCAGAGCATACCCTGATTGCAATGGTGTTCAGCGTCCACTTTGACTGTCCGGTCTGGTTGAGGATAGGCTGCCCACATGCTCAACAATGGTACGATCACTGAAGTGAGGGACCTGAATTGCAGCACACCTTTGAGCACACACCTCCAGAACCAGAACCTTGGTCATGACTTATGTGTGATGTGACCTAAAAGCAGACTACTGTTGCAGGAAAATTTAGCTAGGCTTGATTTGAGATGCACGAGGCACCTACGGCTTGTGCTTGCAACAAGTACATAAACTGATACATCAACTGCATTCATGACTGCTAACAAGCTTGGCAACTCACTAGTCAGCATTAAAGTGTATGGATGTGCATGCAGGCACAACATTGTATCTATGTATCTGGCACAGCATATCATACCTGTCAGCTTGACAGCAGAGTAAGGAAACAACTGCAAGCAAGCAGGCAATCAAGTATGGTTGTCACCTGCAAGGAGGTGTAGTTAGTTGGCGCTGCATCAGCCAGGACTGCACCAATTCCACTTGTCTCTGTGCTTGTGTCTGTGCTTGGAAAAATCAATTGCGCTGCTGTGTGAATCTGTGAACAGACTCCTGCTTGTTAGTGTGTGCAGTAATGGTTTGAACCATGCATCATAACTGTGTCATGGTAGATTGGCTAGACACTGCTGTGACTAGCCAGATGTCCTCATGTCCAAGATTGAACTGCCTGGGACAGTCTTCATGAACAGCAAGTCAGGCCTTCTGCCATAAGTATAGAACAGGAAATGAACAGCCTACCCCTCTTGGTGCCAATTCAGAGGGCAGCCAATCCATATGCTAGACTTCCTCTCAGGGCTGGGGGGCAGGGAGGGGGGGTTGTCCCTAAGGACAGCCATTCCCATGAGTGCAAATTACAGTTATGAGCAATGGAGAGATTGACAGACGCCAGGTAGCATGAGACTTGTGCAGAGATATTGGGTGAGTTTAGGGCCGATTCTGATGGCATGACAGTGCTTTTATGAGCACCTAGCAGGGTGCTCGAATCTTGCTAGCATGCATGGTGATGGTGATGAGACATCTTTGGGCACTACTTTTGCAGCGAACGTGGTTGCGCAACTGCAAGGGGTAAACAAGTAGATGGTGATGAGACGTCCTCGGGCAGTCCTTTTGTGGTGACCATGGTTGCATAGCGATGCCTTAATACCATCACTTCGGCCGTTGGGATCTAGCATCACGCTCACGGGCGTATGGTAACTGCCCTCAACCCTGGGCAGGCGATGCGGCCCCTCAAGCTAGCAGGAGAGTGCTCAACTTTTCACTGACAAGTAAATTGCATACTGAACCCAAACTGCGATTTCTCACTTGTAGGTTGGAGCCCGTGCGCTTCACGATTGCCAAGCAAGCTTGCGTTGAACGTTGACTCCCCTTGACAAAGAAGAAGAAGAAGGGGAAAATAGGAAGAAGAAAAAAAAATCATGCTGTGGTAGAACGAGGCACGTGGTTATTCGGGAAGCCCAGCTTGTCCAGCAGCTGTCTGCAAGCTGTTTGACACGCTGGTTTTACCTATTTTGGCTTATTCCTGTAAGGTATGGGCTGTTGACCCCAAAGCTGCTGAAAGCGCAGAAAAGCTGCATAGGCAATTTTTGAAACACCTT
>BDIU01000012.1:0-51983 GCA_002118135.1 Trebouxia sp. TZW2008 | reverse complement strand
AGCAGCAAGCACCCATGTTTTGCAGCTTTTGCGTGTCAGTGGCGGCCTGACTGGCCTTTACAGGGTCTGAATAGTCCAGCAACGTCAGAGCCAGGCTAGAGCCAATGCACTCCAGTTGGCTGATGTCATAGTGGGTGCCAGCAAGCTGCCTGTGTTGGGACCGCAAATGAAACCTCTAAGGTGTAGCTGCAAAGCAGGCACCCAAGGTTGCATACCTGTCCATCATGGTGGCAACAAATTTTGCATTCTAGCGCAGGTGCTAGGTGCTGCAAGCCTGTTGATTGCCTGCCAGAAACATATAACCTAATGAACTGTGATATTGATGCAGCCAAATATGGTAAGTGGGAGCAATCAGTGTCGAGCAGGCAACTAGTGTCAGCACTGCACACGGACTAAAGATGCAAAGACTGCCATGCCACAAAGAATGTGGTACGCAAACAGGCAACTCTACACCATGCATGATGCACACGATAGGTATAGGTATAGGTATAGGTGCGGATTCTGCAGCAGGACAGACTGAGCACACTTGCTGTTGTTGGTATAATTGCACTATGCAAGTCACCTGTCAAGAATGCCCAGCTCTTGCCAGCACACCACCCGCACAGTGCCAGCCTTGCTGCGCTGCTCTCTGAAGCTGCTCTTCTGCAGCAGGACATGTTTCCAAAATGCACATTCACTGCAATAGGCATCAGCATACCTGTTGAGAATGCCCAACTCCTGCCAGCACACCACTCGCGCAGTGCCGGCCTTGCTGCGCTGCACCCTGAAGCTGCTGGCATCAAAGGAGAAGAGGTCTGGGCAGTGCTGCTGCAGCATGAAGGGAAACAGCCGTGCACTGCCTTGCCTGTCACTCTGCCCTGAAGGACTGATGCTATCCAGCTCTGCCGGCCCCTGAATGAGCCGTGCAATGCCTTGCTTAGCTTGACAGTATCAACAAGTTGCACGGCTGGCACATCAGCCAATTGTGCTGCATAAGACCAATCTGCCTGCTCTACAGTCATATATGTGCATGATGTGTCAGTGCCACACCAAGTTGCAAGTCACAAGTGAGCCATCAAAGATGCATACTTGGTCACCATGCAAGACAGCTTTGTTGTGCTTTCATACTGCTCTTTTATCCTAGAGCATTCTTACAGAGGTAATGGGCTAATTTGTACAGATGTGCTGCAACTTGCTGCTTGCATCACAGAATGCATGCAGACATGTAGTCCTTGCATTGTAGACCCTAAGCTGCAGTTTTACCTGGGATGCAGAAGGCTGCTCACAGCCATACATGAAACAGCCATGCCTCCTGGAGTGGCCATGCAGATCGCAGTATAGCGCCACCTGCACAGCAGCTGCGTAAAGAATGGGCATACAGCAACTAGCTTTGTCTTCAGCATGCAGCTTGACCATCAGCTATTGCACTTGTCAGCGCAAGAATGGGTGCACTGTTTCAGCCATGCAAACAGCTTCTGCCTGGCACAGACTGCTGCTTGCATAAGTTCATATGGAGAGACATATGGAGAGACTGAACCAATGATGAAGCAGCATGGCGTACATGCGATACTTCACAGGCTCTGAAGTAGCTACAGCCATCAAAGATTGTGCCAAATCCAAAGGCTGCCGTTTAAGCCTCAGATGTTATCACAGGTCAAAGCAAGCATGTGGGTACAGGAACCAGGCTATGCCATTTTGCTCAGTCACATCATCATGCATGATTGCATGCTGCTCAAATGAGCCTCAACATGAGCAATCAAGCCTCACCCCTCTTTCAGCCTGCAGTTGCTGCAGTAGGGTCTTGGTGGCATGGACGGTAGGGTGCAGCAGGGGATCTGGCTGCTGCCACACCCGATTTAGGTCAAACCCTCCCAAATTGCACCGGTAGTTGCCAAATGCCACACCATCCGGGTTCAGCATGGGCACCACCTGACCAATCAGTATACACCTCAGCAATGTTTGCAAAACAGCATTTGATCAATAGCGGTCAATCAAGCATCACATGATGGCAGTCGAAGCTGAACCTGGGCAAGACATCTGTATCATGTGTGCTAGTTTGTAGTCAAGGTTGAGGAGCTCAGCAGCACTAAACACAACAATGATGCAGGTCATCAGAAGGCATTGGTGCACCAACCGCAAAATCAGGATGAGCATACCATAAAGAGATACTTGTCTCTGAGGGCTTGTGCCTCAGGGGAGGGGCCAGTGAGGGTGTCCAGCAAGCCCCTCATGATCCAGGAGGAATTGCTTTCACCTGGATGTACCCGCCCTGCTGACAAGCATACACTGAGTCCGAGTGCATGAGCTTTCGCACCCTCTGCTGAAATGGAATTATATACAAAATATTTACGCGTTCCAGCACATGTGCTAGGTGTGTGTGCCCAGGTCCTGTCTCACCAGGCAGACTTGTTCTGAGCATCCTTGTAGGGACGTCTGATACTCAAACTTTTGACAATCAGACAAAACGAGGTATGTATGTGACTTGCTCCCAAGATGCAGGGGCTGGCAACAGTCCATGCATTTGCTGGAAGGGATTGACACAGACATGCTGTCCTTTGGGTAGGTAGCACTCAGGCAGACCGCACTGATGGAAGCGATGTGCTCAAACTTGACGCAACTCCATGTGTGAGGACAGCATCAGCAAAGTGCAAGCTTGTGCAAGCATCGCTTCAGCATGTAGATTTGCAAGGCCCTAAAACATCTTGGATCGCCTGCAGCTGAAGGTTTCAGCAAGCCACTGCAAGTCATAGCGCTATTGGCACCACCCCAGCAGACTAGCCCAGCAGAATCTGATACTAGAAAGACTGGCTGATGGGCACACTAGATGATGCACTGTGCAGGGCAGGGGAGGGGAAGCAGACCTGTGAAGACCACAGCTGGGCGCAGGGTGTGGGGCTCAGAGGAGGGGTTAGTGATGGTGATTAGGGGAACTGGGTTGCCAGCCAGGCTGTGGCACAGCACATTGCGCTGCATGCACTGCTGCCGTTGTGGCAACGACTCCAGCTGATCTAGATCCCTGCAAAGCAATGCTGCTGATAAGCAACAGCCCTGTTGACCTGAGATGCAGGGTGTGAGGCTCAGATAAGGGGTTGATGATGGTGATCAGGAGTACAGTCACGCCAGCCAGGCTGTGGCACAGCGCTTTGCACTGCATGCACTGCTGCTGTTGTGACTCCAGCTGATACAGCTCCTTGTAAATTGATGCTTTTTGTGCCGAATGACCCTCTTGACCTATGATTTGCAGGCAAGCAGTGGTGATACATTTGACAGTGGTGATACATTGCACAGCGGTAGTTGCTGGTGGTGGTATACGAATTCTTTGTGCTTCAAAGCGCCTCAGCTCACTGTGGACTGTTGGGTTTGACATAAGAAAATGCAGTAAAATCCACTGCAAGGGAGTCCCAAACATTTGTATGATTACCTGAGCAGGTGTGTATAGGAGTATGGATAGCAGTGAGCCAGGTGCACCACGTCATCGTCATGAGGCACTGTCAGGGTGAAGGTCAGTGTGTACTGGGAGCAGCCTTCACCGCTTGTGCTGGTTGGGTGGTAGCTCACCCCACTGCCTACCCTGAACCAACCCCTGCCCTGACAAGCAGCCATACATGTCAAGGCTTGCTAAACACTGTCAGCACATTTTGCAGAAAACAGCTTTCCCAGTTATGCTGGTCGGATGGTAGCTCACCCCACTGCCTACCCTGAACCTGCTCCTGCCCTGGCAACCAGCTGACACATATCAAGGCTTGCCAAAGGCACTTTGCAACATCCATTCTGCGGCTCACTTGCTGCATTGCTGCGACTTTTGACACGTATTTTCTGTTTCTTGTTTGATGCCACATGCAGAAATGAAAGCAGCAGTGGTTGTCATGAGCTGTGCATGCAGTGACATTGGTCAAAAGACAAGCGTAAGGCCCATGTGAATGGCAAAGGCAACATGCTTTAGCTGCATGCTCTGCAGAAATTGTCTTCTCCATTGCAAACAGAGAGCACACACAGCTTGAAGACACTGCTGATACTGATGTTGTCAAAAGGCTGTCGCAGAAGCGCATCAGCCCATTCTCATGCCTCTGTTCACCTATGAAGCTTCTGGTGTACATCTCATATACATATTTGCAATGCTATGCTTTTTGCAATTTTCTGCACACTTTGCAGTGAACCAAATTAAATGCTGTGATGCATGAGCAGACGGACTCACAGTCTGTTCAGCTTCTACAGTTGAGTGCAGCAGAGGCTGCAGTCCCTGACTGTACAAGCTGTGAGCTTTCCTGAAGTTGTGAATGTGCAGCTGGTACTGCACGCCAGTCTTCCCATTGGCAATGCTGAAGAAGTACCACTGTGTATGGCCAGTGGTGCTGCTATCTGGTGACAGCCACAACTCATACTCTTGAGATGACACCTGTAACCAGCAAGTGCAGCAACATCTGAGGGACAATGTAATTGATGCATCATGTGGTGCACCATGACTGAACAATTTTGATGAGCTCCCTCCATGGCAACCCCAGCTCATGCTCCTGGGATGACACCTGTACTCAGCAAGCACCGTACTATGTCAGGCGCAAACTTCTTCTGCATCATGTTTGTGCACTATGACTCAGGATGTCTGGCATGAGCTCTCAGGATGACAAAACATGCAGCAGCTTGTGTCAATGCTGATGCCCATAGGCATCTTTCCAGCACGCCTGTTGCTATATCAAGGTTCAATGCTGACACAGGCCTCATGCAGTGGCTGACACGAAGCTAGCATTGAATAGTATGAATCTGCCAGGTATGCAGCAATAGTCCATGGAGGCAGCAATGCACTCCAACCACAGCATTGCCCATAAACTCTTCAAATGCCTGGCTCAAAGACATTCTGCAAGGCATGCTGTGATTGATTCATGCATGCATTCAATGCACATGCCAGGCAGGCTCAGCAGGCCCAACAAGGTACATACTGGCGCAATCAAATGTCTCCAATCAGTGATGCTTGTTGTCAATACTATCGATGACGACTTGCCTGCATAGCCTTGTACAGGTTGCCACTCTCAAACAGGCTGTCAAACTGCAGGGGGGGCAGGCGTAAGCTGGAGTTGGCATTGCCCTGCAATGATGTCTGAGCTGCATCAACCACTCCCAAAGGCCTGGGAACTGAAACAGACAAGCTGTTTTGCTTCAGCAGAGTAGCGCTGCAGTTGCTGGATGTGTAGACAACCTTGCCAAAGCTTGGTAAAGACAGCAGCTTGTGTACATGGCTGATGCTGTCTGCTGAAGGCTGCTCTTGAGCACTGCTTGCTGTGCTTCTGAGCAATGCGCCTGGTGCAGCTGTATGTGACTGTGATGCCCTTTGACTTGCGCCAAGCGGGCTGACAGGCACGGGTATTGGCACCCTGCAACGAGGGTCTGTGGTGGCCTTCCTTTGCTTTCAGAGGGGTTTTCAGAGGGGGAACAGGCACAGCGCATTGGACTGCTGACACTCTAAGCACGCAGCAGGTGAAAATCCTACCTCCCAAGCAGCCTCTTAACCTGTGCAAACAGTTGAAAGACTGGAACATCCTCAAGGCGCCAGTTTGCCTGCTGCCAGCTCTGTGCTGAACCAGGTTGGTACATGGCAATGCTCCCCAAGGTGGCAGCAGTCAATGCGCGCATGTCGGCTACATCTAAAGCAAGCTGAGGGATTGCTCCTGCATCGTCGTTCGGGCTTGCACCAACCCCAGCACGGTTCTTGCTGCTGGACGTGCGATTCTTCTTGCTCAAGCGCTTGTTCTTCCGCTTGCTCTGCTTGACAGGCTTCTGGTATTCTAACAAAAGCGCCTTTGACAGCAAGTCCGCCAGCCATGCGTCTGGCGAGCTTTGCTTCTTTGCCTCGCTGGTATGCATGCCGCAGAAATCAGCAGCTCGCGAGCAATTCAAGATTGTAGATATTCAGGTGCGGAAGCACTGCAGAAAACACTTTGCAGCGCTGTGTGGCGGATGAATGTGAATGCACAGTCTTGGGGTGCTTAGCACAGCACTCAAACGCTTGCTTGCAATTCTAACTGCAAATCTGATGTATTGAAGCTGTTGCAGCAGAATTTTGATGTTGCCAGTGAGGCAAGGACCAAATTTCATTTTCTCGCATCGAGAACACAGATAAACCCATTGCGACTTCTTGAGCACCTTACGCAATGAATTCAAGCAAAACATCAACACTACAGCAATGACCATGCTGCTCAATGCTGCAGTCTGGCATAATTCCATTGCTACAGCCAGAAACGCCTCTGACTCAGTCACAGAATCACTTCACTGAAACCGGAGTGTTGTCCGCACGACCCTCGACTGAGCATTGAGCAATGCATTGGCCAGGAGTCGCACTTTAGATTACTAGCTCATCTCTGCCGAGCTCACACCTCGCGGGCACGTGGCGAATAAACCCATTTCAACTCCTGAAAGCGAAAAAATAGTCGCTTTCACCAATGACACTAAGCGCAAGATGTGACCATTCTCGACTTTATGAACTCGACGCTGATTACGTCCCCCAAATTCCCTTTCGGGACCGTTTCATTTAGTAAATCCATCGTTCCCCGTTCCTTTTTGTTCTGTTGTTTTGTTATGTCGTTCTGATCGTCGACATACTTCGCGATCGGCCTTTGCCACCGCTGATGTTTTGTCCCGATGTTGGTGTCGGGAATGAGAAGCATGCGTCAATAGCAGCAGAAGTCTGTTTTTGCGCGTCCTGTGCCGCAGCGCTGGTTCGGCAGTAAGCTTTTGCTGTATCAGTGACGCGGCATGCTTCGGCAGAAGGTCGTCTGCCGATTACGTCAGTCAATGCCGCACGACGCTATCGCAATGAGAAGACATCCCGGTTGCTCACGTCATTGAGGCCGGGTACACCACCTAACGTTGGCAACGGCCTTCAACAAACTTCAGTTACCCCTGGGAACTGTCAGTCCAAGCAAGCGACTCACCAAGCTCAGCAGAATCCTGACCATCTGGATGCTCTGTATCGGCAAGAGTCACGCGAGTTGCTCATGCTGCAGCGTAACCGGATGACTCCAAACGTGTATGAGGTGACTTGACTCTGAACTGACAACCGGCTTGTTATTGCTGACACTGCACACGCCTACAAATTTCATAGAATACGATGCAATACAATCACATGCTCTGAATTGCATTGGAATGCGGTGTCAGGCCATACAATGAAACCAAAGCTAAATTACTTCACAAACCTATGACACAGGCAGTCCAAGACTTCAAATGCATTCTATGATTACAGCGCACGCAAGTCTGCTGTGGTCTCAGCCACTGCTTCTTGCCATCACTTGATGACAGTGAATGGTGGTGTAGTCATACACCTGCTGTTGTGTCTTGTTGAACATGACGCAATGCAAAGCTGCGCAATGCACTGCAAAGCCATGCACAGTGACGCAATTCAATGCAAAGCAAAGCGATGCAGAGCAAAGCACAACAATGCAGTGCAGTGCAGTGCAAAGCAATGCAATACTATGCAAAGCACAGCAAAGCTCATGCAGTGCACTGCAGTGCATTGCCCTGCAACGCAATGTAATGCAAAGCACAACAATGTAGTGCAAAGCAACGCAATGCAACGCGATGCAACGTCAGACAATGGCATAAGTGCAATGCAAAGCCATGCAAAGCAACGCAACACAATGCAGTACAATGCAGTGCACTGCACCGTGACGCAATGCAATGCAAAGCTGTGCGATGCAGAGCGTCGCAATGCACAGCTCAACAAAGCAGCTCAAAGCAATGCAAAGCAAAGCAGTGCACAGCAGTGCAAAGCAAAGCAAAGGATTGCGAAAATGACTCTGTAGTCTGTGCGAGCAGCCAGCAGTCCAAACCTGACTTTGTTCACGGTGCGCCCGTTCACATTGACAGGCTGATCGAATCGGTGCAGCAGACCATGCGCCGGCTGCCTCCCCTTTGCGGCGCGCAGACAGTGCAAAGCAAAGCAAAGTAGTGTAATATAATGTTGGGCAATGCAATAAAGCAATGCAAAGCCATGCAAAATGATACAATGCAATGCAATGCAATGCAATGCAGTGCTGTGCAATGCCATGCAATGCAGCGCAAAACAATGAAAAACAATTCAATGCAGCGCAAAGCAGTGCAAAATAGTGCAAAACAATTATAAAGCAGTTCAGAAGAAAGCAATGCCATGCAATGTAGTGCAATGCGATGTGAGGCAATACAATGACTGCCCTAAAGCAATGCAGTGTGGTACAATGCAGTGCAACGCGATGCAATGCAGCGCAACACAGTGCAATGCAAGGCGCAGCTGTGCAATGCAAAGCAATGCAGCGTCAAGCAAAGCAACCAGTGCGATGCAATGCAATGCAACGCAATACAATGCAATACACTGCGCTGCAGTGCAAGGCAAAGCAGTGCACTGTTGCTGCTTTGCAATGCATTGCCATATACAATTGTATCAAGGTGCATTGCTTTGCATTGCATTTTCATGCTTTGCAGTGTACTGTTATGCATTTCAATTTTGTGTCAGTGCATGGCTTTGCATTGCATCATGTTCAGCAAGACACAACATCCGGCGTGTGAATACAACAACACTCTGTGTCATCAAGTGATGGCACTGAGCAGTGGCTGACACAACAGCAGATTTATGTGCATTGTGTTCATAGGAGCCTCAGACTGTCTGAGTCGACGCATTTGAAGTGATTTTGCTGTGCGTGTATTGTATGGCCTGACACTGCATTGCATCGCAATGCATAGCATGGCATTGTGTTGCATTGTATAGCGCTTGTAGACAGGTGCAGTGTCAGCAATAGGGCAATGAAGTGCAATGCAATGTCAGGCAATGCCAGAAATGCAATGCAAAGCCATGCGATGTAGTGCAGTGCACTGCAATGCAAAACAAAGCTGTGCAATGCAAAGCAAAGCACCACAAAATAATGCAAAGCTGTGCAATGCAAAGCACTGCAATGCAAAGCAAAGGTGTGCAATGCCATGCAATGCATAGTCAAGCAGTACCATAAGCGCAATAGAAAGCCATGCAAAGCAATGCACCGGGATGCAAAGCAGTGCAAAACAAAGCAATGCAATGCAATGATGCGCATAGCAATGCATTACTTTAGATTCCGCAACACACAACACCAGCATCAGACAACATTGTATTACCTTGCATTGATCTTGACTGCATAGTGTTGCATTGACTCATTGTTGTGCTTTGCTTTGCCTTGAATGGCAAGGCTCTGCACTGCATTGCATGTATCAGGTCGCCTGACATTGCTTGACAGTGCACTACACTCCTTTGAATTGCATTCCCTTGCCTTGCCTTGCCTTGCATTGCTTTGTTGTGCATAGCTCTGCACTGCTTTGCCTTGCCTTGCAAAAGATTACATTGTTTTGTGTTGCGTTGCATTGCAATGCATTACATTGCTCTGCATGGCTTAGCATTGCATTCATTGCATTGCCTGACATTACATTGCACTACAGTGCATTTTTTGCGCTGCCTGACATGACACTCAATTGCAATGTACTGCATAAGATCTCACTATATTGCATTGCATGGCATTGTACTGTCCTGCATTGCTTTGTTACTGCTTTGCATTGCTCTGCCTTGGTTTGCCTTGCCGTGTAATGCTGTGCATTGCATGACATTGAGTTCAGCATCACACAACATCAGCAATAAAATCATTTTGCCGCATTGCATGCTCTTGATTGCATTGTGTTGCATTGCATTGGATGGCTTGATGCGTAGTGCAATGTAGTGTCAGTAGTAGTGTCAGATGTAGTGCAATGTCACGTCAGGCAATCCAAGATGTGCAATGCAATGCGATGCAATGCGATGTGCGACAATGCAATGCAGTGCCATGCAATGCAGCGCAATGCAATGTAGCGCAATGCATTGGTAGGCAACACAATAAATGCAAAGTCGTTCAAAAGCAATGCACAGCAGTGTGTGGCGGTGCATACATCAACGGATGTTGCCAATGATTGATTATGATAATCAATAAAGCAAAACTGCACGCTTGCACAGATGTTATTCTGACGTCTCCACAGTATCATGAGTCCAAATAACGCAATTCTGCACTGCAATTTGCTTGTGGGCCGCGCGAAGCGCGGCCGATACCCTAGTTCAATTCGAATCGAAAGGCGCTTTCATTCGGTTTCCAATTGGCGAAAGCCGCACGTGGACCATGTTCTGCGTCGTGTGGACAGGCCCACAGACGGTCTTGATGTCACTTTGCCGTAAAGTTTGAAATAACAAGCCTTGTATACGGGCTTGAACATGCAGATCTTCATTACAACTGTGTTTTCCGGAGTATTTCAACACCCATCAGATCTCGTCTGCTGTTTGGGACAGCGTCACACGTACATTGTTCACGAGCCTCTACTGCTACGATGTGTCTCTCGCCATGGCAAATGCTGCCGATTTGAATTGCAAGGATGTGGTGAGGAAGAGCAATGGCAGGTTTCGGGACAGGTAGTGAGTATTGTCGCTTCGATTGCATATGCAAGAGTCGCAAGATGCGCAACGGAGTTCTAGATGCCCACGACGTTCTGCCCAAGTAGTTGACCCACGTGATTGTGTTTGTTGTCGCGGATTCTGCTGACAGGCTGTTGCGGCCAGAACTGATCGTTGCAGACTGTTGATGGCAGTGTATAGTGGTCACAGCCCTGGTGATCACGAAGTCGTTGGCAGAATCAATAGCGAGCACTTGTCAGACCAGTTCCAGCGAGATTTAGGTCACGCCGCTGACAACGACTTGCTGCACGACGGTGAAGTCAAACTCGACGACATCCACAGCGCCAGTGGTGCGTGCTGCGTCAGTCGACATGCATGCCGCGATGTGCCATGTACACGTTTTGTGGTGCCTGTACAGGCAGTGGCATTGCAGCTCTTTCCGGAGCGCAACAGACTGCTGTCAGGACCAGGCCTGATACTGACATGTTGGCCACCATGGACGACTCTGACGAGAGCTGGTATGGCATCACCCAACTCCATTGCAGCACCTTCTCTAGCTCCTCAAGACGGCTTGCTCGTAGACTGCGACATCTCTCGCTGTTCATGAACACCAATGCTTGACAGGACAAGCAACCAGGTATTGGTCACAGGCTGGTAGCATCACCTTACACTTCTCCTAGGTCAGCTGCAACTGCTGAGGTCAATGATGCGCCACCCGCAAGCAAGCAAGCTGACAGGTAACAGAAAGACTCTGCTCAGGTCAATGCTGAGCCTGCTGAGTCGTGCTGTATGTCGCTTTTGATGCAAGCCTCTGTCTCAGCTCAAGAGTCAGCCATATCTTGTCACTGTGAACCACAATACGGCCTCAGAATGTGCTTGCACGTGCCTCTGTGAGGGCGCAGTCATGAAAAGGATGCTTGTCTACCGCGCAATCCTGTATGAAGTGACACATTACGTCTTGCTGCTGACAGGCCTGCCAGCAGAATGGAGCGTGCTCCTAGCAGAGCCTTGACTCAAGCATATGCGCAGCCAAGCAAGATCCCAAGACTCATGCCAGGCAGCACTGTTCAGCGTCAGCCCTCCGCCGGTACAAGTGCTTGCAATGTTGTTTGTCCTGCATGATGTAGCCTCAATCAACACAAGTGGGTGTCACCTCAAATTGTCACCTGAGTCACCTGCCAGAATCTTGCTTGGCCTTGACCAGCATCAGTACAATTGCAGCACTGGGAGTCTCTCCTGACGAATCTTGCAGTGAACAGTAATGTCTTGAACTTGGGGATGCCCAGCATAACTACACTTTAGCGGCAAGCGATATAAACTGAGAACCAATGACTGCTATCTAGCAACAGTGATCCGTTCAACGAAGGACTCTGATATGAGGGCAATGTCACGGAGCAAAAGTAGTCTATATATAACAGGACACAGTGCTTTGTGGGTAAAAGTGATCTATGCTGTGCAGGACCTTCAAGCCGCGGTGGTCTTGCCTCTGCTAGCCCTGTGACGCGAAGCAGATCTGGAATGGCCGATGACAGCAGAACTGCGGCGCCAAGCAAGGCCAAGGTTGTCAAGCCTGCTGTGGCGTCTCCACCGAGAAGCGTGTCTGACACTGCAGAAGGTCAGAAAAAGCTGCCCACTTCCATCGCCAGTGTGTTGCTTCGGCAAGGCATTTGCAAAGGCAGCCTTTTGATATGCAACCGCTAAAGTACGCATGTTCAGTGTCAGAATTCAGCTCTTGCCACAGGTGCTGCAGCGCTACAGCAGAGTGCTGAGCTGAGCATGCTGACCAATGAGCATCAGAAACCTGTGCATAAGCTCAAGCATGTTGACCATCTGGCAGCAAACATGCGAGCAGTAGCTCATGTCACTTTATACTTGACATCACAGCATCAGTCAAGATGTGCGGCTGCGTTTGTTGTGTTGCTGACGCCCACTGCTGCTTCAGTGCTTTGACCGAGGAGTACTGCAGTTGCACTGGTGGGGACTGGTAAACTTGCAGACACTCTTGCTATCTTTGCAGATGAACAGCTTGTATGTCAAAATGTCAGCAAGGCCCTTCCCACTGAGTACCTCCAGCAAACGCCGCCGCATTAGGCGAGCCCTTTGAAAACACTGGCAGCATGCTATGATGTTGCTGATGTCCTGAGTGTTCTTGCAGATGGACAGCCTGTATGGCGAAATGTCAGCAAAGCTCCTGCCCCTAAATACACCCAGCAAACAGACGCCGCGTTAGGCGGGCCCTTTGAAAGAACTGGCAGCACCCAACTGCCAAAGGCAGGCAGCACACAGCTAACCAGAGCAAACTCGGCCAAGCCCAGAACACGCACTAAGCCTGCTAGAAGTCAAGGCTCAAGACCCAATTCAGCAAAGGATCAAACGCCCAACGGCACAGCAGCTGCTGTCACTACTGCAAATCCCCAAGAGCCTCAGCTTATACAGGAGCAGCAACTGTTCCTGCCGTTCCAGTCAAGGATTCCTGCTGCACCTGCGCAGTCAGCTTCTGCTGAGCCAGATACCAGCGGGATCAGTGCATCTGATGGCAGAACTGGTACTGTCCCTTCTCTTGAAGTTGATTGCGTCGTTTATCAAAATTACTCCTGCTGCACCTGCGCAGTCAGCTTCTGCTGAGCTTGACACCAGCAGCATTACTGCATCTGATGGCAGAAATGGTACACTGCTTTGTTTGCAGACGCTTTTGCTTGCTGTTTACAAATGGTTTGGTTTGCCTGCTGTCTTACATATGGTTTGGTCTGCCTGCTGCTGATCATCAGATGGATCAAACATTGCTCTTGTGAGTTCTGTCTTTGCACTTGCGAATTGAAAACCTATAACCCTCCCCCAACCAATTTTGAATCTCTTCTTTCTCTTCATAATGACTGCATTGTTTGCCAAGAAAGTTGTTCTTACACCAAGTTGTTTTTACTCAGAGGTGAAACTGCTGCCAGAATGATCCCAATGGCCTCAAGCTTACATCAAGAATGTCCTCATATTGCCTGTGCTTACAATCAGAAGCTTCTGTACAGGATTGACACTATCAGTCGTCCTCCTTGAGGAATACCACTCCAGTCAGAATGCAGTTGTTGGTTCCTAATGGCCTTGTGTGTTCACATGTAGATGTCCTTACAATGTGTGTCTGTACAAAACGATGTTTTTGTACAGGATTGGCACAACCGGAGACTTTGCAGGCTGCTGAAGCGGACCAAGCTGCAGCTCAACAGGCTGAGAATTCACAACCTCAAGCCCAAGCGCAACCAAATGAGCAGCTGAGCAATACTACAGAAGCCGCAGGGACTGCAGAGATTGCCAGTAAACCACCTGAAGAGGCGCATCAGGTACAACGCCAATATCACTGCTATAACAAGTACGCTATGCACATGAATGCACAGCAAATTGGAGTAAACATGTAGCGGACGAGCAATAACTTAACATCACACGTCGCTGTCTTGCAGATAGGGCATCATAGCTAAGTACCAGCCCAATAGCTTAGTAGCAATGAGGCAGCAAGAGTTACTATTGCTGACAGCGCTTTCTGTGTCTAATGTTGTATATCAATACTATGTCAAGTGGTTGCTGCTGAGCATATTGTTGCCTTCCAAACTTGATTCTCAGTACAGTTGTGGGAACCTGCTTCTAGATCGATGACATTGGCAACAGCGTCGGGCATCATTGCTCTGCAGCTGCATGAGCAATCCTCACTATTGCTAGCCCAGTCAGATCAATTGTGCATAGGACAGTGCTGGCTGACCATCGCAAGTTGCATTGTGGTGTGCATTGCTGGATTCACAGCTGCACGAATGGTCCTCCTCATTTCTCACAGCAGTCAGATCAGTTGTGCTTAGGGCCATGCTGGCTGACCGTCGCAAGTTACCACAGCCACAGATGCTATCAACCTTGTAACACTGAGCTGTAGTCCTATTCATATGCATTGACGTTGGCATTGGTCAGTGTGTGCAGACATTCCTTTGCCCAAGATATCAAAGCTGCGTTGCAGTGTGCAGTCACAGAATGGATATGCTCATCCCAATGTGCCCTTGACTGCTTCACAACTTCAACAGGGGCCTCAGATGTTGACCATTCCATTCCAGGTCAACTGTGCATTGGGCTGTGCTGGCCAATGCCCCCCAACATGTATTGAGATGTGCAGGCACAGAACGGTCATGCTCGATTTGATACATCTGTGTCGTCAGATCAAAGCTTTGTCAAGGGCCTCAATTGCAATCATTGCTGTCTGGTCAATTATCCATATGGCTGTGCTGGCTGAGCAACACATACATGGATTGTGGGGTGCAGGCACAGAATGGTCACGCTCATCCCAATGCACCTGTGTCAACAGAACATATAGAAGTAAGCATGCCAGAAGGTGCTGAAGCAGGTGTGCCGCACAAGCCGAGTTTGCAGGATGAGAAAATAAACAAAAAGTGCTGCTGTTGTGTCATCATGTAGTCAACCCACCATACGTCGCCTGTTTGCTGCTAGTGGTTGTTGCTGTTAAAGCAGCAATCCCGAGCTGCCTCTGTAGTCATAGGCTGTCACTATGATGCCTAGCAATGCACATTTTGCTTTTCTCATATAGTGTGGTGGCCAGCGGAGATACGACCCTGCAGTTACATGTTTGATTTTACAATCACGCGTTTATCGCAGTGAGAAATTCATTGTACAATGCGCATGAATAGGCAATTGTTTGCTTCTGCTTGTGACAATCGTGCTGCAATTTGCAGCTGGCTTCCTACATTTACAGCCTGAAGCTTACTGGTTCAACTTTCGAAATCAAGTATTAGAGCGCAAGATGTATAGTTGTCTGCTCACATATCAAAAGTGCAAGTGCCGGGGCAGATGTGCTAATGGCCTTGCGGATAGACCAATATGCAGGCTCACAAATCATTGGGCAGCCTTGTTGTTACCAGCATCGCACACAACTGCTGCTGCTTGGCTGTGTTGTGGTCAAGCTGCAGCACACTGTCGTGATGCCATGAACATAAAGGGTTGCAAGGTTTGTGTAACCACACGGGCAAATTGACATCCTGAGCAGGGTTGTAGAATGTACAGTAACCATGCAGAAATTACATGCTATGAACAGCCACTCAGCTGCAATTGTGATATTACAAGGTTGCCATTTTCAAAATGAGTCTCATGGATCTGCTGCACAGCTTGCAGAAAGATGAACAGTACTTTTGTAGTTCATATCAGGGTGTTCATGGTACAGCCTGAAGCCATCTGCGCTGATACACTTCAATCTACCTTTCGTTGCAGCAAAAGCCTACGAAAACTGTCTGGGTGTCAGCTACAACCTGAAGCCCGTCAGGTATGAGAGGCATGCTGCCAGTTGACTGGGGTTCAATCAACACACATGGTGCCAGCAACGCAGTAGCAAATCAAATGTTGCACAGAACGAGACAAGCAGAAGAGTCAGTGACAGGGGGGCGCTTGGAACTACTATACAGAAATCAAAAAGGCTCGCAAGCCACCAGCAGCCCAAACCAAGACAGCATACACAGACACTTTTACCCAGAATTATGTCTAAGGGAACTGTTTCAGTCCTACAGTCAATGAAGCCCTCAAAGACAAAATTGTCTAGCAGCCATCAGACCACTCAGCAAATGCTGATCTAGATGTTACGAGACTCAATTCAAAAGCTCACCTAAACAGTGAACGACTCAGTATGAAGCCCAAAAGCTCAGTGATTAGAGATAGCTAGCTGCTCCTAGTAGATGCGTACATTAGTTGAAGGCACGACACATGAGGCTTTATCTTGCACATTGACTTGAATGCTGGGAATCATAGCAGGTGGGACCTGCGGCAGCAAGTTGTACCCCGCCTGAGTTGTACCAAATCCATTGGGAAGACCAAATGCCATAGCAGACAGACCCCCTCCAGCACTCAGCCCAAGAGGCCCTAGGCCTGCCAGGGACTGCCCAAAAGGCCCTGGGGCAAGAATATGCTGAGGCCTGTTCAAGCCTGCTGAGCCAAAGGCTAGAGCCTGCTGTGTGACCATAGGGTTGATCATAGGGTTTAGTGGGGTAAAGGGTACTGCCAGGGTTGTGGGCAGAACATAGCTAGGGCCTCCTGTTGAGATAGCAGAAGCTGCTACTGTCACATGCTGGCTATTGCCTTGCGCATCTTGAACCACAGCTGCCACATACTTGTCTGCTGAGCGTTTTGGGCTGTTACCACTGACCACAACGTATGTAGTGGGGTTAGGTAAGCTGCCTGGCGCGCTGTAGTTGGGAGTTGGGCAGCTGTATGTAGTGAAGGGTGTGAGGTTACTGTGAATAATTTGCTGGTTGGGTAGCAAGTGCTGTGTGGAAAGGTAGCTGGAGGGTGTGAAAGATGGTGTCTGGATGTGTTGTATGCTGGGTGGTGCGCAGATGTGTGCAAGGTTTGGGATGGATGCAGACGCTTGTATGTGACTGACATGCGGCTGGGCTGACATCTGCTGACTGTTGTCAGATACCACCTCTGAAGAGTCTGAAGCTGCTGGACCTGCAAGCATGTGTATACATTTAGATGCTGTGAGAAGATCAGACTGGAAAGTTTCTGGAACGCATGATGATGACGCCTCTGTGCAGAGAAGATGTGGCGCAAGAAACATGCTGCAAGATTTGGCTATGCCACCAGGCTTGCCAGCTGGAAGACTTGCTCAGTTGCTTCATGGTGCAATTGAGCGCTCAGGGGTGCAATTGCAACATGATGCAAGATGATCAAAGTTGCAGCTGAAGCCGCACTGGGAAAAGACATGCAACCAGCATCGGGTACTACCATGACCAAGCCTTGCAGTTTGTAGAAGCTGTGCTCACATTGCAGCACCATCACAGCAATGACGTACATGCTGTAGCTTGCTAGACTTGTAGGTGTATGGACAAATGTTCAGCTTGACCTCAGCTGCTGTCAAAATGCACAAGAAATGTTCTGGCATTCAGTCTGCACACGTGACATGGGCAGGGCTTAACAAGTGAGATCACCATCTTTAGGCAATGGCAGGAAACTTGCAATGCCTGAGTACGTGAAGTCTTCGCATGCTTACCTGGAATTGACTTCAGGTCTTGGGAGCGATCAGGTCTGGAAGGACTGCCCTTGTCAGCAATAGCTGGAGCTGTCTTTGGCAGCTTGCTGACTGCAGCTGCATTGGCAAATGTGGCTGCTGTAGCTAGAGAGCTTGGCACTGCTGCAGGCGGTGTGACAGATGTTGGCTGAGCCACATTCAAACTCGAAGATTTGAGCTGATTATGCTGTAGAGGCTGAGCAGCTGAAACAACTGCAAAGCAACAGGGGGTAGCGGCACTTGGCCGCTGTGGGGTTGGCTTATGTATTGTAATCATGTTGGGGTCTGGCGCCGCGACTGCTGTGATATTATGCTGCCTGTGAGCCAGGTGTGGGATTTTACTGAGGGGCTTGCTGTCAAGGTCGCTGGACTGACATCTGGTACGCTTGCGAGCAGGAGCAGGGTGTATCTGCTCGGGCTGAGCTGTTGCGTGCTGAACGTCGCTGGTCGCAAAGGGTGACTGCAGACTTGTCAAGGCATGACCGGCGCGCTGCTGAGAGTGACCCGTCTGCCTGAAAGCTGACCCAGGGCGCACAGGCGCGGATGGAGAGGTATTACGTGCAGTCACGCTGGTTTCTGTCACGGTCTCAACCGGGGAGGTCTGCTGCTGAGTCACCGGCTGAACACCTGCATAGCGAGGAAGGATTTCAGCTGTCGCACCAGTCAAAATAGTCAGGCCACAGCAGCAAGTTGAAACTGCGTGACTGCAATAAGGGAATAAGAGGTCAAATGTACGATGACCAGCGCGCTCTGCGCAACGATGAGGACCTGTGCGTGGCACATCTGCTTTGCTCAGCGAAAATACGACAACAAGTCAAGAGGCTGAAAGCTGCACCTCGAGCCTATCAAATAAGCACAACATCTTGAATCCTACAGCTTGAACAATGCCCCAAGCGTCTGCTCAGTACATGCGCTATGCAAAAGACTATGACACAAACTGTTTCGGAAGTCCATGTGTACAGGCATGCCTAGCCCGGCATCCCAGACATAATCAACAACAGATACTGACGACGCTGTCATGAACCTGAGATCACAGCGAAATGATGCAGAGCCCGAAGGGTGCTTCGGGGCTGTCCCTTGCTAGCTGCGACAAGCAAGCTGGCAATGCTTTGAAAGAGGTCTGTACCTGCGGAATCCTGCACCGAGCGATCTGTGACAGCCTGGCTACTCATGAGTGATCACTTGAAGCCGTGCAAGCCGATATGCGCGAACTGCGAGACACCTGACACAGACATTCACAGGTTCGAGCCCCTGCTAGCAGAGCACTGCAAGGCCACTCGTGGACTTGACCTTTCACGCAGATTTCGCGTGCACATACCTTCAGGAGCCACCTTGATCGACTGTAAACATGCAGCGATGCCGATGCGCCAGCAGCACGTCTCAAGCACAGCACGGCAACGGGCAACCGGCATGCACAGCCTGTCCTGACAGGTAGACTCTGCTGTGCGGAGCCTTGAGAGGATTTTACGATTTGGATTCCTGTGTCTGACATTTGGGATGCCGCCGCGACTCAAGCCGCGGGCCCTCGTCACAGGGAACTCAAGACTTGACGCCACCGCCGGAAAACGGCTAATTCACGCCTGATTTAGCCTTCCAAACTTGGATTTGGATAATTTGAGCTGCGTCCGCCCCTGAGACAGCCATACAGGCTGCTGACATGGCAGACAGCACGTCGGCAGCCGCTGCTGTCAGACCTGTAAACCATTCTGTCAAAAATTCAAACCGGGCGTCGCATGTCGTCATGAACCTATTACAAGAGCTTTGAGGATAGCGCAACGTATCTGGCAGCAGCTTCGCTTCGCGCCTTTGTCAGCTTCTGAGGCTTGCACTCGACCAACAGTTTATGCGACTTGCGAGGCAAGTTACGCAATAGCACATGCATCTGCATGCTCAACAGCATGTTGAGCCAGAATATCGCATTTCAGATGCAAGATGCCAGAGTTCAAGTGAAGAGCGCCTTTTTTTTGGCGCCAGAACTTGCAAACAGCTTGCGATTGGCACGGGTGCCAGTGTCAGGAAGGGTCAGATTCGGATTCGTTTTCGTTTTTGGCCTATGCAGCTTGTGCATGACCAGACACACAGTAAATGGCCTTGAGTCTGATAAGCATGAGTCGATCTCGTCCAAATTCGTCCAGACATGTTGGGCGTCAATTGCGCCTGCGTGGCCATGCTGCAGCTGTGAATGAGAATTGCACTTGTGCAAAAAGCTCAACGGGTGCACTGAGAAACGCTCAGCGGCTGTGCTTCAACGCACCAGCAGTTTCTGACGTCCAAGCTACAGCATTGCTGTTCATACCTTGCGTCATTAATATTGCATGCTCAGCATGAACAGTCTGTGCTGCGGCATTGAAAATCAGTCCAGGACTGTAGGCAAAAGATCTTCTTGAGCATTGCAGCCCACGGCCAGCTGCAAAACATGTCTCTGCTACGTCATTCTGATCAAGATTAGACATTCAATTTGGCAGCCAATGTCATGCACTGGCACACAACAACATACAAAGAAATAGCAACCGCATGTGATATGCATCTGTCGCAATCAGATTACAGGTCAGCTGGTCACACTGACACATTGCTTTCGATTGCAAGGGCATTTGCATTGAGGACTTGGCACAGTGCGCAGCAATTGCAATGTTGAATCACTATATACCGCACCCATTGCTCAATCACACCTCCCATGCGCTGTATATACGTTGCCTCTATACTGCACCTTAGGCAAAGCTTGAAGGACAGATTTGTCTCACAATGCTTTGCATACAGGTTTGAGAGGTGGTGTATAGCATCAGAGTCGCGCTTGGTGTTGAACATCATCCTGTGCTGGTATGCTTCATTACACAATGCTCTCTTTTGACACAATGCTCCAGTTCCTTGTAGAATCGCTTGCAGTCTGTGTATGCAAATGCTGCCCAACACCAAGCTTCACCATCTCAAAGCAACTTCAGCTGTAATAGGAGACACAGAGATGCTTGACTCAGGCTGCATATAGGCTGCAAATGTTTCCCTTTCAGCAGACAAGACCCAACACAGAACAGTCCTGCTAAGAAGCAGCACTTAGCCCTGCTGTAGCAGGACTCAGTTTTGCTGTTGGGTCCTACAGTGGCATGTTCTTGCCAAGTAACAGCTCAGCAAGGCTGCTTGGCAAGAACAAGCCTGCCTTGCAAGACAGGACTTGGGCCACACACACCCAGCACGTGTACTGGAATGTGTAGTTGTCATTGTTGTTAAGGGCTGCTTGGCTGCGCACGCAGATTGCCAGGCCCATTTGTTCTGCCACCAGAGTCCTCGATGACTCCTGCCTCAGGCTGCTTCTACTCAACCAAAGCTCCCAATATGGCGGCAAATGGCACATGCTTTACTTCTGTTTGTATGCTGTGGATCTAGGTTAGTGAGCTCTGTTGGCTCTGACCCTGCCTCTGCAGGCTTCAGCTGCAACAACTGATGCATGACTGATGCATGGTGTGTAAAAGGATGCTGCTGAGCGTGAAACCATGCAGAGCTTGATTCAAGGCATGATGTGCCACTGGCCGGCCAATGAGTGTTTTGTAGGTGCTATGCTACCCGTCAGCATTTGCATTCTAGCAGCAGATGAGCCTGGTCTACCTGCCCATCCAACACATGCGCACAAGCTTGCCAAGGTGTTGCTCAAGTACACTGCCCATCAAAAACAAGCACAACGCTCCAAGAGTGCAGCAACCCCTGTCACAAGGAGCCTTCCTCAGCACAGAAACGGATCTGCAGGTATGACTGTTTATGCAGGACAGGAAACAAAATATTGGCCATAGCACCCTGCACAGTCTGGCTACTGCCAAATGAGTGGAGCTATATATGGCAGCAAAAGTGCACAGTGAGCAAGTTCAGCATTGGGCAGCACACTGTAAGCATCAAAGCTACGAATGCTGGAGGTTTGACAGATGTCATACAGTATGTCTTTAAGTCGTACAGGCATGTGCTTGTGATATGATCAATGACTGCTGAGTTATATCGATCTGTACAGCATTTGTATCTTGGTTGTATGCTTGCATGGAGCAGCAGACGCTCAGAACAGGCCTGGCTGGCGAGACAGAACTTGTGCCACACATACCTAGCACATGTGCTGGCATATGTACTTGTCTGTTGATTACCATGCAGCAGCAGGTCAGGTCTTGACAGCAACATGCGCTGGTACAATGGCCAAGGAGGGTTACAGTGAGCAAGTGTTGCATACAAATTAGCCTGGGTGGACATGGAAGAGGATTTAAAGCCTGCAGCATTGCTCATGCTGTGCAGCTTCGGTACAGCAAGCATGTGGAATAAGTCACTTGCAAGATGCATTGCAGATTCTGTCTGTCTATGAGTGTCTATGAAGTGGCTCTTGGTTGTGTGCGTCGTGGTTCAGACAGCTGAATGGACAAACGAATATAGCAAGCGCAGTGAGGCATTGATCCACTGTAAACAGCACAAATCAAGTGAGCACACAGGACATTCGAATGGCATGCATGCATGGCAGCAAAAGCTGCAAAATGTCTGGTTTCTGTGTGCCATTGCTCGCTATGTCCTTAAGCTTGTATCTGATGAGTTGTGTGGCAAACACAGAGTGCAACAACAGCTGTAGCTATCTGTGCAAGCTTTCTAGTCAACCTCAGGGCCTGACACAGTTTGCTAAGCAGGTATACACATGCATTCACTCTGTGAGCACTCAGTGACTGTGCATGCACACTGTGTACATCTGCTCAACAGCATGGACGCAAGTGTTGACCATGTGCACACTGTCTACTCATTGTCTAAACACAGCACATATGCGCTCTGACATCTCAATGCATTGACTCAGGTATCAGCTTGTGTGTGCTTCACAATGTTCACCAGCGATGTTTGCATGTTTTTAAAGTACTCTTTGAAAATGATATAAAAGGTGTTTTTCCTGAACTTTTCCTGGAATTGACTATTTTATTGTTTTTGGTTCATGGTGTTACACTCAGCACATCTAAAGAAAACAAGTATCCACTCTGAATTGGCCCTATTGTTTGGTTGGGGCTACTTAGTCTCTTCTTCACTTTGTTTACCTGCCAAGGTGCTAAACAGCAATACCTGTCATTTGGCGTCCTTCTGCTTCATCGCAGCCAGAATCAGCGAAGGTGTTGCAACATCTGGTCAATGACATGATGTTGCCGTGAAATGCTAAGAGGGGGCAACGCTTAGCAAATAACAGACTTACTAAGGCCACAGTCAGTGCCAGTCCCGTTGCATGCCGCAAAGGCAGACGCAGCGCCGCTGGGATGCTTGAAGCAGCCTTGGTCAATGCTACGCAGGGACACCTTCTGCTGCGGCCAGTAGGGCTTACGCCAAGACACAAGAGACCAGCAGGTGCATATAGTGAAGCTCACGTGTTGCCTTCTGCCCACACGTTTGTTCACGGCCAACAATTGCTGCAGGCAAAGTTCGTTGCAGCAGCACCATGCAAGCAGAAGCTGTCGATACGACCCTCAACCCTCGCGTTTTGGCAGTCAAGCCTGCAAAAACCATGGCTCTGGCTGACCTGGCTAGCAGCATGCGGGAACAAGGGATTGACGTTGTGAAACTTGCTGCTGGGGAGCCAGATTTTGACACGCCTGAGGCAATAATAAATGCTGGCATCGAAGCCCTCAAGTATGCCAGCTTGCCTGTCATTGACTCAATCTAGCACATTGCTGCTTGCCTATACACACATCTAGTTTATAATGTGACTCACCATGCAGAACTGCGAGCACTTCCCTTGCAGCAATTATCTGTATATGTATCTGCATGCAAAGCAGCTACGGACAAAAAGCAATGGTGACAAGCATTATACACATTATTCATACTATACATACTACTCATACTACTCATACTATTCATGTACGCAAGCAATCCCTGCAGCAATATAGGTGTTGTCGGAGCTGTGCTGCCAAATTACTGCTGAATCAGTATTGTCAAACGCGGTTTCATGCTGGCACATGTCTTGCGTGCAGGACTGGAATCACACATTACACGCCCAACACGGGTACAACAGCCCTCCGTCAAGCTATATGCACCAAGCTGCAGCAGGAGAATGGGCTGAAATACCAACCATCACAAATCATTGTCAGCAATGGTGCTAAACAAAGTATTTGGCAGGCACTACTGGCAGTGTGCTCAGAAGGCAATGAGGCAAGGTTCACATATGCTTGGCACATCGTACACTCTTCCTGCAGCGCACAGAGACCTTCCCAGAAGTTTCTGTATCTTGAATGTTGAGCAAAGGATCATTGCTGTTCATGATACTTGCATTTGCCAGCTCTATTTCACTGTTGCTGCGCATGAGAAGGTGCACTATTGTGAGATAGCTCCTTTGTAATGCCTAGTCAGCCAAGCGACACAATAGCGTAAGAGGTGCAAGACCTCGATATTGATTGTCATCATGGTGACTCAGATGCAGATGCACTGCAACCATCACATTCTTGTTGAAACTGGTAGCTTGTGGCTGCTTTGTGGCGCTGTCGTTGAAGCCATTGTAGCCCTCAACCTTGCATTTGACTGACTTCACCCCTGTGTCTTCTTCTCCTTGTATGATTGCACTGCCAAGTTCGCTTGCCTGTTGAGTCCTAGCAACAGTAAACCAACATGTTCTGTAACAACATGTAACTCAATGTATGACGTTCCTCAAACCAATGCAGGTACTGGTGCCTGCACCTTACTGGACCAGCTACCCTGAGATGGCCAAGATGGCAGGTGCCAAGCCTGTCATTGTGGACTGCCCTGCCAAAGATGGCTTCCTGCTAACTGCTGCAGCACTAAAAGCCAATCTGACCCCAGCCTCCCGCCTTCTCATCCTCTGCACCCCTTCAAATCCCACTGGCAGCGTCTATTCCAGGTGCATAAAGCAGGATGTTGATGTCACAAGGCCTACATGTTGTGTATGACCCCACAAGTACTGTGTGCAACGCTTGTGTCAGCTTCTTGGTTCCCATTGCCTCCGCCATAAATCTTATCATCATGCTGTACAATATTTCTGCGCACTTCATGCAAAGTGAGCAGCCTCTTTGCTGCTCATCCAGTGCAATCAGCACTAAACGCTAGTCAGCTGTCAAGGCTGCTTTGGTTTCAAATCTCAGCAGCAGTACATACTGCTATAGCAAGTTTGCCTCTTCTATGACTTGCTGTCAGCACTGAATGGTCTAATGCATACTTGCCACTTGTGCTTTCAGAAGGAGCGACATCCAAACTCCAGCCTGGCTGTACAGCATCACATGCACTTCACTGACATGATTTGTCAATTCTTGCACCATTGCTGCAGGAAAGACCAACAAGCAACTGCAGATGTGGTTGCACAGCACCCACGCAATCTACGAGCATATTGTTTCTCAGCCAGCAGAGCACCATAGCTTTGGTGCACTTCATAAACCTGCAGGAAAGACCTCCATGCCATTGCCGCCACTGGTCCTGTCTGATGAGATCTATGAGCACATCATCTGTCAGCCAGCCAAGCATCACAGCTTTGGTGAATTGCCTGGCAGAATTGACTGCACCATCACTGTCAAGGGCCTCTCCACTGCCTTCGTCTCACTCAACATTGCTCTCCCTGCAGGAAAGACCTACAAGCCATTGCAGATGTTGTTGCACAGCACCCACGGCTGCTGGTCCTGTCAGATGAAATCTACGAGCACATCATTTACCAGCCAGCAGAGCACCACAGCTTTGGCGCATTGCCTGGCATGTATGACCGCACTCTCACTGTCAACGGCTTTTCCAAAGCATTTGCCATGACTGGCTGGCGCCTGGGCTACCTGGCTGCCCCTCAGCATATAGCCAAAGCAGCTGCCATCATTCAGAGCCAGAGCACTTCAGGTCAGCAACCTGAGACTCAAGTCTTGCAACCTCAATGAATGTCTACACTTTGGAATCATCATGCATATTGCCTGACTGTGTCAGAGCATGTGTTGAAGCAGTGACTATAACCCAGAGCCAAAGCATTTCAGGTTAGCACTTCTTGTCTTGCCACATGCAGTGCATTAGCAGTGCCTAAGTCAGGCAAAGTGCCTGACAAAGCAAAGCCTTTGCTATGACCGACAGGCTGAGTGACCTGGCTGCCCCTCAGCATGCAGCCAAAGCAGCAGCCAGAATTCAGAGCCAGGGCACTTCAGGTCAGCTCTTGTTGTGCGATTGCATGCAGTGCATCCCGCTTGCATCATTTGCAGAACTTGCAGTGAGCACATGGCCTGGCTACCCCTCAGCATGTAGCCAACTCATGAGATGCTGCTCAAGTCTTGCTTGTCGCAAAGCTCACTTATGATGCTCCTGAATCTTGCTGTTCCTCAATCTGCAGGCTGTGCTGCACAAGCAACATGACGCCCCCCGCACAACAAGCATGCTGCATCACCTTAAAATGCAGTGCGATGGACATATTTCAGCTGTTGATCTGTGCATGAAGTGCCAGCAAGTAAAGAAGCAAGCCAGATGCTAGACGGCAACTGGCTGCAGCCAGTGACAACATGGCGTACTTTGCAGCATCCAAGTGCCTTCAACATTATCCCAGAAGTCAGCTGTGGTGAACTGATGCAGGCGCCAGCTCAATAGTGCAGCATGCTGGCACTGCCAACATTGGACACTGTGCACCATCAGCATTACTACAAGTCTGCCTGAGAAGTCAGCTGTGATGCACCAATGCAGATGGCAGCTCAATGGCACAGCATGCATCGGTGGCTGCTCTTGGGCTAGGACTCAAAGGGACCCAGCCTGTAGAAGATCTGCTGATGAGTGATGGCAACTGACTGCCCAAATTGTGGGGCAACCTCTGCAGAGTCACTCACTCTGCTGTCATGCACTGATGCAGGTGCCAGCTCAATAGCACAGCATGCAGCGGTGGCTGCCCTGAACCTAGGCCTCAAGGGCGGTCAGCCTGTTGAAGACATGCGCCAAGCCTTTGAAAAAAGAAGGGTAAGGGGAAGCTTTGTTACATCTTCACTGCAGCTAGTGCTGCAGACTCCAAAACTCAGAGACCTATGGCTGAGCTTGGCAGTATCAGTATCTTAGGCAGGGGGTGTGTAAGGGGCCAGCACAATACGTCTTTCATGTTTGCTGTATGCTGATGATTCAGTTTGTCAAAGATGCAACCTACAGTGACAAATGCTGGAGCGGTGCTTTGACTTTATCTAACAATTGGCCAAGGAGAAACACTATTGCTTCCACCTGCATTGCCACTGCGCAGCTTGTCATCAATGCACGTCCTTCTGAAATTGCAACACAGCATGGCGCTCTGTTTGTTTCATGCCATTTGTGCATCTGACCGAGGCCTGCATCACGCGCTGCTGCAGTTCTAGTTGGTCTGCCTCACACATGCAACTTTTTCAAGTCTGCATTTGTACCATAGGTTGATCTGCGCAGTGACAAAAGAGTAGCAAATGTTTACTTGCCTGCAAATAGAAGCAAAGCACCAGACTTGCTGCAATCTCACTGGGCTGTTGCTCGCAGGATTTCGTTGTGAAAAAGCTGCAGACGATCAAGGGTGTGACCCTTGTAGAGCCTCAAGGCGCCTTTTACTGCTTGCCAGTCATGACAAGCTTCTTTGGCCCCTCAGTAAATGCAGACGGCTTTGGGTCCATCCCAGATGCCGATGCACTGTCCAGGTATACCAACACAAGTTGTGTAGCACAGCAGGGTTTAGGGCTGATGCAATGACACATATGCAGCAGTATTGTCAGTTGGAAACGCAGCCTCAAGATATATAGGAGATATGTATATATATATACTCCTCCACTCACATCACACCTGACCCATTTCCAGTGTCATTTGTGTTCTGTGTTCATCCCTAGTCTGCCGATGCTGTCACTGTTTCTGTCTGTGGCATGCCTTATAGTCTGGGCTGATTTGACTCATACAGGCTTCTGATGTAATGTAATGTAAGCAGTCGTCCTGTACGCACAAGACCTTGTTCCTTTTCTGTCTTTGCTGGCAAGACTTTGGCTGAGTGGCCGCAGGTATCTGCTGGAAGTCGGGCAAGTGGCGACAGTCCCTGGAGACGCCTTTGGAGCTCCAGACTGTATACGCCTGTCATATGCAGCTTCCATGGCTGATCTCGAGAAAGCTCTTGACAGGCTTGCTACAGCCCTGAGCAAAATCCAGACTTGATGGCAATCTTGAAAAGCTAGAGAAACAGAGAAGACTGTACTCCGTTGGGCGTCATCACAAAATGCTCTGGGAGCAGAGGCAGCCCGCAATTGTTGCTGTATACCCCTGAGCTCAAGCTGTAGCGTTCTATGGCAGCTCAGGAACAATGCTTGCGACGCAGAGGTTGGTTCTCAGAGCAGCTCGAGAGGTCAAGCATAGATGCTGCTGGCAGGCATTTTGCGCAATTCCACTGACCTTGCATGGCTGCAAGTGCACGATCTGAGGGCATGCTGACTTGATTGGTGATCTGGAAGCTGACTCCCACACCTGCACTGACGAGCAAGCTCTGGAAGCACGCCGAGATTATGTCTTGTAGGAGCATTCAAGCTCTGAGGGCATGCTTGCGGCACAAGTTGACCAGCACTGGGCCGCTTACTTTGATTTGGTGCCAAAGATTGGTTGGCCAAGACTCATAGAACCCCAGCAGGAATTCTGATTGTCAAGCACCCACATGTCACATAGGCTGCAAAGACAAGGCTTCATTGTGACTGTGCGAAAACACTTGGCGTTGACAATTGCAGGAGCCCAGCTGCATGAATGTCTGATGAGAGAAGCAGCTGTGCTCATCATTCTTTTGCATGAGAGTCTCTGGCTGTACATGACAATCACCTCAATGTAACATAGGTTGTGAACGTTGACGTAAGCCAATACTTCTCTGCTGGAAGCACATGCTGCTCATTACCATCGTATTGAGAAGTGTACACTGCCATGTCTTGTCATACACGTGTTGCAGGTGCCTGTTACGCATGCTTGCATGTCATTGTAATCTTGATGCAGTTGAAGGCATAAAGTGTTCTGTCATGTAGCATAGCAGCATTGTGCAGATCTGCAAACGCAGGCAGAGAGCTGAGCACAGTCTTCATTGAGCATTTGAGCCGGTTAGGTCAGTCAAACGACCAGGGTGAACTGTCGCGCAACACGCTTTGCATGCTGCAATGCTCGAGGCAAGATTAGAATGGCGCAAAGATTGAGACCAACCAGCGACCCCGCAATGCTGTTGTTGGTCCGGCCTCTGTAGTGCATGCTGGGCAGAGTACAGCAGGCCTCAAGAGGCTTGCGACTTCTCGAAGACTTCTGGTCGCACCAACCTTGTACATCACAGATCTTCATCAGGCAGTTCCACGCTCCAGCGCCCGTCGGCGTCGGACGACAGGACACTGACTTCACCAGCCCCGATGCCCAGGTGTTCACTGATCAAGCTATATCGCTAGCCGGACAAGGCCAGCTTGAATTCATGGTTGTCATGATGTTGTACAGGATGGATTTGCAAACATTGGGGTGAGCATGTCTCTTGAGAGGCTCAGTAGCAGCAATGGAGTTCAATACAAGCAGCAACTGCACTGCAGGAGGCAAGCTTTGGATTTGCTCCAGACCAGCTAGACCTAGCACATCTTGATCAGACGCAGCAAGCGCGAGCAGTGTCAGGCCTCAGCGCACATGCTGAAAGTCTGAGTGGCCAGAGACAAGCTTCGCCTCCTAAGCTGACTCATCTGGACAGTCACGGCAAAGCACACATGGTTGATGTAGGTCAGGTACGTTGATGCGCCCTTTGAGCTTTCTTGGCATTTTGCTTGCATACACATTTCAATGCTGCTGAGAAGCAATGACACAGACTGTCGACTGCAGAAGCGCGTCACAAGCAGAACCGCAACAGCATCTGCCCTGGTTCAGCTGAATGATGAAGCGTTTGATGCTGTTGCATCAGACAGTAAGCTTGCCAAGGGAGATGCCCTGACTGTGGCCCAGCTAGCAGGTAAAGCGCTACCTCGCTCATCTCAGCTAATGTTACTGCGTTACTGGCACATTTTGACTGCCGTTGCTGCCTTGCTAGCACATCTTAGCTGACATGACACACGGGATGCTGCTGTAAAGTTCGAGCATTGCTGTCTGTGTTGCTTCAGCAACATTCACAAGCTGCCAGCACAGACTGTGAACACTGCTCTGATAACTGTGCAGAATTGGTGCAAAGTGTATCAAGTCTGCCAAAAACATTGCAGGTATCATGGGTGCAAAGCAGACCTCTCAACTGATCCCGCTGTGCCACAACATCCCCTTGGACAAGGTTGATGTCCAGCTCAGCCTTGATGCTGAACAGCAATGCATTCGTATTGAAGCCATGGCCAAGACACAGGCGTACACAGGTAGCTGTTGTCCTCCCCAACCGATGCCGAGCTATGTGTGCTGAACAGCAGGGCATTTGCTTCACAGCCGTGGCCAAGACACGTGCATACATACGTGACTATTTTGCTGACCAGCTGTGTGTGTGCTGCATAACAAGGCATTCATATTGAGGCCATGGCCAAGACACAGGCACACACAGGTGAACATGTTGCTGACCAGCTGTTGCTGGGCTGTGTGTGCTGGATGATACAATGCAGTCATACCGCAGCCATGGCCAAAGCACAGGCATAGGCGGGTCATTATGTCGCTGACCAGCCGCTGACACACTGTGTGCGTTCTGGTCATCGTGATGCATGCAGTGTTTCAATTGGCAGGCACATCTGATCTTGACAAATGCCCGCATAGCCGGTCAGGGAATGATATTCAAAGGGCGACAAATTGCGCTATGACTGCAGCTGCGGCAATACACTTCACTTGTGTTGCTAGATCTAGAATGGGAAGATACATGTTTGCTTCTGGCAGGTGTGGAGATGGAGGCAATGGTGGCTGCATCAGTAGCAGCTCTGACTGTGTATGACATGTGCAAAGCATTGGACAAGGGCATCAGTATTGAGCTTGTCAGACTAGAGACCAAAACAGGCGGCAAGTCTGGTGATTACAAGCGGCAATGATGATCTGATCACCAGCACTGCAAGCGTTCAGCAGAGCTGTGCGGCAGCATATTGCAAGCTTTGCTGCAACATGTGTTATGTGTCACAATTTGACTGTAAAATCACTTTTGGCAACATGCAGCCGACTCGTCAATGAAAATGTACTGCCTTCTGTTCGCTGCCTGGAAATACTTGGCATGTAATCTTTAGATCACCCGTAGTCACGATACAAAGTTGCTGGCGCATATTGTTTTCCTACCATTACTTGAGACATAATGCCCTGCACATTTGCCTTTTTGCTTTGCTGTGTGCATGCAATGCTTGTAGTGTAGAGTGCTGCTTGCTGAAACTATAGTAGTGATACCTGCAAGTGCAAAAATGTTGACCTGCAAATGAGTCAAGCATGTGCTGAAATGGTATGCAGCCATGATTTGCAGTTGTGCCATGGAGTGTGATTTACATCATGAACTTGGATAGGCTGACATTTGTTGCTTTTTATGTGTGACACAGCTGAGAACAGCCTTCACAGATCATTTTTGTTTGTGATGCAGATGTCTGTTTCAACAAAGCATAAAATCTACACTGCAAGCTAACTCGAAACAGTATCTTGTTGCGCCTGTTCAGCTTGTACCTACTTGTGTGCTAGCACCTACGCATGTTCTAATCATATGACCAAATGCAGAAAGGACACAGCCCTTCTTCAGAGCCTATGCCAGTGCGCATGCCAGTGAACAGCTTCCAGCAGGATATCAAAACTTGAGGAAGGGGGCTCTCACACAATATGCACATACAACATAACTGACAGCACCCAAAAATGGCTGCAGCATGTACAACGCTCACTCCACACAAAACAGACGGAAGACCTTGTTTGCATTCACTGCTCAGTAAGTGCCATGCTGCAGCGTTTGAACATAGACAGAAAACAAATCAGACAGCTTGGGCTTGCATCAAAGGCCTGCCTGCCATCCTGACAGTACGGATTGCAGGCTGTTGCCAGCTTTGCAACTCATCAGTCGTCTTGCTGTGGATTGCTGCCAAGCCACTTGACAACAGTGATTTGACTTTGAAGCCAGTAAAGGTGACTTGAGGCTGTGACCCTGCCTTGCCAGATTCACACTTCTTGTATCCATGATGCTCATGGTATGAGGGCAAAGGGCCAGTGGGACTGATGCCTGAGTCTAGGAGATCTCCAAAGCCTTCATCTGAGCTGACGCTTGATGTGCTGCTAGCTGCTGAACTGAAGGTAGCGTTTCTGCCGATGAGTGTGTCCTGAGACTTTGCAGGCAACCATTTGCTGATCATGCTCCTGGGTTGGCGCCATGGAGGGCAAGTGAAGCCGCGCTCCTTGAAGCTCACCGCCATTTCTGTGCACAGCAGCTGGACCAGGGGAGTAAGGCGCATAGCAGATCCCACAAAGATGTCTGGCAGGCAATCCAGTAGCTGCTGGTACTGCTGAGTGTGCTGGCTGATCCTGAACTGATCCTTGAAACTGCAGTCTATGATGATCTCCTGATTGCTGTCTGACACAATGAGGAACTCATGGCTGAGGTTGTGGAAGCAGTCTTGGCCAGAGCCGCCTCCCATTGCTGTTCTGACCCTGACTTTGTAGCCAACGTTGACCAGCTTTGTTGCTAGCACCACTGTGTCATGCTTGCCATCTTCCCTGACAGTTGCACAATTGAGCCAGCGGACATCCCTAGCCAGCTGCAGCAATAGGAAAGCAATAGGTCAGTTTGTTGTGGTGTAGCATCAAATCAAAGCATGCAACAGGTCAGCTTATTGCAGAAAGGCCATCAAATCAGAGCATGCAATGCAGGCTGAGGTTGCAGTGTACAACAGTCGCAGTGAACATTAGTTGTTTTGTCTGAAGGCACCTAAAAGCAATTGCACCCTAGGAGGGGGCGCTTTGACCCTTGGAGAATATTCTGACCTAGAACTGCGACAACATCGTGATCGCAAGCCCGCGAGACAGGCATGGCAGTGGTGGAGGATCGGCAGCGCTGCTAGCATGCGAGAGACGCATACATAGGCAGGAAGCTAAGCTGCGTATACGGGAACAGGTAATGGTCATGCTCGAAGACAGGTACATACCCGTAGCTCTGGCATGTCGCTGGAGCACAGCAATGGTGCAAGCTTCTGATGCATCAAACTGAGATGATTCTGCAAGCTGGTGCTGGCTGCCTGTGAACCCCAGGAGTCATCCATCTGCACGTGAACGAGAAGGTATGAGCATCGACCGAGAGTCGGGGCCACGCACACTGTGCAAGCTGTTGATACACACGAACATAACAGCAATGATGCCTGCGATGCTGATGAGCGTAGAGTATTGATACCTCCAAATCGAACATCGTATGGGCACATTCCATTATCCCGGTAGGGTGCTCTGACGATGTAGGTGCGGGCAATCCAGGCATTGTGATCCAAACGCAAGGTTGACTTCGGGTTAGCGTAACATCGCTGACATCCTGAGCGAGACTGAGAAGTGCGTAGTCGGTACAAGATTGAGCTGATACTTTCTCTGATTCCAAGTCATCTGGTGTACACGCACTCTATACTTCGAATCCAGGCTTCAAGAGACAGCAGTTGTGACGCCGAGTCAGCCGGAGAGGCGGCGCCGTCATGACGGTCTCTCTTTGTACTTTATGCTGTGTAGCAGGCGTAACTTACACAACTTCAGCCCTTTACGGCCTTCGCAAAGCGTAGATGTGCATTCTCATGCCTGCGGTTTTCGCCTTCAGCAGTCACATGGGTAGTCACGTTTGGCATTCGATGCCATGACTGATATCCAAATTCGAAACCGGTACCAGGTTTATGTACCAGACTTTTGCATTGCACGTGCCGCCTTGCGCACATGGCTTGTGCCGCACGTGCACATGGCTGTCTTTCCTGATGACGTGTGTAGTACCTCTTCTTGATGCGCGCCCAGCATGACCCTGCGCATGCCGTATCGACGTGTGGCACTGAGCAGGAGACTAGCGTGAATTTGATTTCAGGATGGAAGCTGACGTCTGACATGCATGGATGGGCTAAATTTTAGCCGCGTTTGTCCCCGAAGATGATCAGCATTCTGACTTCTCATCATGAAGCGCTTCAGGCTCGCTTGTCTTCTGCATCGACCTTGACCCAGCAGCTGATCTTGCATGATCTAGCGCTGCATGAGAAGCACAAAACTTTCACATCTGCTCTACGATTTGGGGAACAAAGTCTAGGTCAAAAGGTGCTGATGCTCAGTAGCGAGTCAAACAAGGAACGGCAAACTGCACAGCAAATGCTACTGACCCTTGCAGGTGAGTAAACCTAACAGCCCTGAGAGCAAGCTCTCTGTCTCCTTCAGGGAGACGTATGCACCATGGCATATGCATATGCATACGTATGTATACATGTTGGCCAACATGTGTGCTTTGGCCAGCCAAATAGCTTGGTTCTGAGATATGTCAAGACTCGAGCATGTATAGAGTAGTGCAATGCTGCCTGTGGTGCACTTGTCCTGTGCAATGCTGGTCTCTGGCATGAGGCAGGATCACAGCGACACAACATGCACTGCATGCGATCTCAGCTGCTCTATCAGCTTCACCTTGACGCATAGACTGTTGGTCTCCTCAAGTGAGCAAATGAACCAGGTCAAAGCCTTCCCAGCGTGCGCCAATCATGACATGTCTACAATCACACACGAAGAAAAGCCAGTCTCACCGCCAGAGTCACAGCATGTCGCATATAGCGTAGTACAGCTGTTACAAGCTGTTCTCCCCAGAGGTGGCACAACCTCACCGGTTCAGTCCCGGCACGACGATCAAAACGGTCTTGATGCAAGCCCCGACACACAAGCAGCGCGCACTGATGTCCAAGACTCAGATCAAGTTAGGGAAAGCGCGGGTGCCGACCTGTGGGACCTGGCACAGTCAGAAGAACCTGCAAGAGTGGCAGTCAACAATATGGCACTGGACATTCTGCCTCGAGTCGTGACGCACGCTGTTGAGACTGATAACTTCAGGACAGCGGAGCTGCTGCTGGGAGCTCTGGCCAATGTCATGTGCCACCCGTCTCTGGCACAAGTGGTAAACCTGCATGTGTCTAAGCTGCAAAGCATGACGATCCAGGAGCATGGCTTGTTGTCAGCCAGCACCCATGATTGTTGCATGCCACATGACAACAGCTATACACGTGCTGGCACAAATATTGAATAATTTGCAGGCAGCCACTCACCAAAGCCTGCAGCAATTTGTGGCTGAGATGCCATTCAGCACCAGTGACGCGACGTGCCTTTCAGAGACTTTCAGACTGATGGCAGTAGCTGTGAAAGGCCCAGGCAGTAGCGCTTGGCTGGCTGCATTGCTGGACGGCTCTCGTGACCTGCTTCAGCATGTGATCTGGATATTCGACAACACTCTCAACTCACTCCTGTATGAAAGGTAATTGGCCCAGTCTGCCGGACACTCGGCATGTCTTTAAATTGCAACGTCGTAAAACCTAGTCTGAGACACAGACAGTATATGCTCAAGCATGACCATGCACATCAATGCTATGCCGCCTCTTTGTGATCTTGTACTCAAGCCAGTTTCATGATGTGTCACACAGTTTTCAGCTTTGCCCACTTGCGGACTGGCGTCAAATGAGGCACGGTGTAGACTGTTGTTCATGAGGTTTGGCCCTACTGCTGGCAGCTATGGGCCAGCGTGAGCAGACAAAGCAAACAGCGCTGCAATCAGGCATCGTGCGCACCATGTTGCATGCTGTGAAGCGCTATAGTGAAGCGCTGCAGTCTGCCTTCAAGTGATTGAGGTTGTGTCATGTTGTTCAGGAGTTTGGAGCTACTGCTGGCAGTCCTGTACCAGCGTGAGCAGACTGTGCAAACAGCGCTGCAAGCAGGCACCTTGCCCATGATGTTGCATGCCCTCAAGCATTACAGTGAAACGCTGCAGTCTGCCTTCAAATGGTTGAGGTTGTGTACTGTTGTTCAGGAGTTTGGAGCTACTGCTGGCAGTCCTGTACCAGCGTGAGCAGACTGTGCTATCAGCGCTGCAAGGAGGCGTCATGACCATTGTATTGCATGGTCTGAAGCATTACAGTGAAGCACTGCAGTCTGCCTTCAAGTGATTAAGGTTGTGTACTGTTGTTTAGGAGTCTGGACCTGTTGCTGGCAATCCTGTACCAGCGTGAGCAGACTGTGCAATCAGCGCTGCAAGGAGGCGTCATGACCATTGTATTGCATGGTCTGAAGCGCTACAGTGCAACTCTGCAGTCAGACAGTCACAGTGAGTCACCAGAGGGCAGGTCCAGTAGAAAACAGAGCCCATCTGGCCCTGCCCTGACCCCAAGTGCTGTAGTGGCCCTTCTGTCTTTGTGTGAGGTGATGCATCCGTTTGCACCGACATTGTTACAGCAGTCTTGCATGCACTTCTGCAGGCATGTTGATTTAGTGACCACGGTCATTTGACATGTAGGATCAACTGCTGGACAACTCTTGCTGCTTTGCGTCTGCATACTTGCCCTGCCAAAGCAGCAACGCTTCATAATCCGCCTGGTTCAACTGCACTGACTATGATGCATTACGACTGTTGCACTGAAGACTTGGTAGCATTGTCGATCATCTTCAGTCTGTGGCTGGAACAGAAAACGTGTGTTGCTGCAGGTCTTTGCACAGCACTCCGATGATCCCCTGTTTGCTCAGCACAGCAGGCCCTTGTGCTTGGTGGCAGTGCAATTGCTGGCATTGCATGAACTACTGCATCAGAAAGCCGCCATGCAGAGCTTACTGGAATCAGACAATTATTGTTGTTGCAGGTTTTGGCACAGCACCCTGATGATCCTTTGGTTGCTGATCACAGCAGGCCCTTGTGCATGGTGGCGGTGCAGTTGCTGGCACTGCATGAAGTGTTGATCAGGAAGCCGCCATGCAGAGCTTACTGGAATCAGACAGTGAGTGTTGTTGCAGGTGTTTGCACAGCACCCTGACGATCCACTGTTTGCTCAACACAGCAGGCCTTTGTGCTTGGCACTGGTGCAGTTGCTGGCACTGCATGAAGTGCTGCATTAGAAAGCCACCATGCAGAGCCTACTGGAAGCAGACAGTGATTGTTGTTGCAGGTTTTTGCACAGCACCCTGACGATCCACTGTTTGCTCAGCACAGCAGGCCCTTGTGTCTGGTGGTGGTGCAGATGCTGACATTGCATTAGGTGCTGCATCAGAAAGCCACCATGCAGAGTTCGCTGGAATCAGACAATCATTGTTATTGCAGGTCTTTGCACAGCACCCTGACGCTCCACTGTTTGCTCAGCACAGCAGGCCCTTCTGCTTGGTGGTGGTTCAATTGCTGGCACTGCATGAAGTGCTGCATCAGAAAGCCGCCATGCGAAGCTTACTGGAATCAGACAGTGAGTGTTGTTGCAGGTGTTTGCACAGCACCCTGACGATCCACTGTTTGCTCGACACAGCAGGCCCTTGTGCTTGGTGGTGGTTCAGTTGCTAGCACTGCATGAAGTGCTGCATCAGAGAGCCACCACGTTGAGCTTGCTGGTGGTCATTCTGGCTTGTTTGGACAGCAAGCACTGGCTGCAAGAACTGTCACAAGAGGCACAAGCCATTGCTGCTGTTCTTGAAGTGCTCCAGAATGACTACGGATTTGATGATGAGTTTGCTGAAGAAGAAGCTGAGCAAGGGCAAGAAGCTGCCTGGGCAGTGCTTGCGGCAGTCAGCAAGTACATGGCTGAGAATGATGTTTCTGATCAGGTATGCCCAGCCTCGATGATGGACATCAGAGCCCTAGAGCCTGGATCACAATAGCCCGTCAGACGCTTTGAAAATAGGAGCTGCTCTGCACAAGCAACTGCAAATGCATCCACAATCTGTCACCTGTAGAAGCAGGTACTGCAGGTGCGCCATCTGCATTTGTTCATGACATAAAGGCAGCATCTGGTGCTTGCTCTCCAGCTCTTGCAATTACAATCGTTGTGAAGACTTAGGGCCTAGAACAGTAGTCATCTTGGCTGCAGGTCTGGCAGAAGTTGCTTGCATATGCAGACATCATCACTAAGGAAGCACTTGCAGCAATAAGCTACAGCAGCGCTGTATTTACATGGCAACATCTTCTGCAAGCTATTGACCGCAGCAAGATTGGAGATGCAGAGCAGACTCAGCACAGTGCAGCCCTGGTAAGGATTTGATCAGTACATCCCAACTGCCTTGCACTCAACACTTTCAAGTTGCGTCTTGCAGCCTTGGTCACAGTCATTTGTGACGGCAAAAGGGAAAGAATGCAAGTCAATGCCTTTGGCAATATGATCAGACTTTGTCACGGCGCCCAATGTTGCATTTTCTCTGACTTATGACTCCGCATCAGTTTGAATTGTCAGCATGTGCATTTCAGGAACAGTTTGGACTGCAACTCGGCAGAGCCCTTGAGCAAAGGAAGACCCAGATTGCTCAGGCAGAGCCTACATGACCTAGCTGCTGCATTCAGATTCTGGATTGAGACACATTTGCAGTGTGTCTGATCTAGTGTTTGTTGCTTGGGCCAAGCTGGCACACTCTCTGAGGCAGTGTGCATGCAGCTTCAGCAGCTAGAAATTCTGGTCATTGGCAAAACTATTGATGTATGTGCACTGGTACATCTCAAGCTGACTGATAAAGGCACAAAGGCTCAATCTCTCAAAAAGCAGCTGTTTCGTCCTTGTACTGCAAAAATGTTGACCAGGTCAGTCAGCATGGTAGCCTCTGATCACTTGAAACTGCTCATTGCTGCATGCTTGCCTATGCTTCAATAGGCTACTGCCCAGGGCAATGACTTCATGCTTCAGGCGCTGTCTCCAAGCCGTGTACATGCGGCTGCTTGCCACGACCATGATTGCCAATATGCTGATGCAGTTCTTGACGCTTATGTTGCGGCTGCTGCTGCTGCTGCTGCTTCTGGATCTGCAGATGAGGCTATTCCTGCAGCTGCTATTGTGTGAAATTGGCACAGAACTTTGAAATGGGCACAGCAAGGAGTTTGACAGCCTGGCACTGATCTCAAGACTGGCTGTTGGTGCTTGCTGGCAAGCTGCACATCCAAGACTTAGTCCAAATATCAGGTCCTGCCTGACACTGCAGCGTCCATTTGGGTGGCTGTGGGTGCATGGCAAATTTGGACTGCTGGCGTTTGCTGAGCCTTGACAGAAGTAGCTGTAAGCTCATCGTGGCTGTGTCTTTAAGTCAGCGAACAGCTGACCACCTGGGCAAGTACCAAGCATAGCTGCTGCAGACAATGCTGATGCGCTCGGGAGTGCTTGAGGGCTAACGATAGCTCAGAGATGTCGTATCTTGCTGAGCATGCAGCTGCTTTCTGTTTTGTTTGACGTGCCACCAGTGTCAAATGTGACAGACGAGCTGCAGCTTCACGGGGCAAGGCAACATACAACAAGCTGTCACATGAACCAAGCACACGTGTCTTCACAACAAGCCAAGCTACAGGCAAAGACACTGCAAGCGCGGCTCTGTCGTTCAGTCCTGCTGACAATCCAGCCTAGGCTGAAACTCGACTGCCTGGATCTTGACTAGGGCTGTTATGTACATAATTTTACCGAGAATTTTTGTACGCATAACGCGTATAATATGCATGTATCCGTACAAACGCCCATGTTTGCGTACATTTGGCCAAAAAGGGCGTGACACTGAAAGGACGCTTATACAGCGTGTACAAACGTACAAAAACATGATATACTTAGTCAAATATGAGTCAACTGTTGCATTTGACTCATAGTTTTTTGCGTAACTCTACCTGTCATGAGACGATGAGTCATCAGTGAGCCACTTTTCAAATTTGTTTTGCTTCTATGGGCAAATCTACTGAAAATTGCACCGCCCAATGCAATGTCTATCATAATGCATAGCGTAAATGCCTAGAAATAAGGCCGAAATCGATGGAAATGAGGGTGACATGCCCAAAGCTGAGGCAAAACCTGCACTACGTACGCATCCTTGGTACGCATGGTTTTCAGCGTATAACTTTATACGGAGTACCGTACACGCAATGCGTACTTAACAGCCCTAATCGTGACTAAAGCCAAAGTTGACTGATGACCTATCGCCCGCAATTTGACTTCGAGCTGCGGGACCAAGGCCTTCAGTCTTCAGCGCGCAAGTCACGCCAGCAGATGCTTTTGTCGTCATTTTGATTGCACTCGCTTGCTGCCACTGCCGCTGACGGCTGAGGGGTCTTGAAGCAACCCCGCCCACTCCGATGAGGTCCTTTTGGGCCGCATCGGAGGATCTGACGCGCTGGACATGGCGCAAGCTCCCCTGGTACGTACTTACGCTTGCTTTGCTTGGCATGAAAGTTGTTTATGGTGCAGTGCCTGTGTCCGATATGAAGGTTGCGTCCCTCAGCCAAGCTGCGCTTCGGTCAACCTCGAGAATCGTATAGTGCAGCTCTCCGACACAGTCTGACGCATCTCCTCGTTCTGCAGGACGCTTCTGTTCGTTGTTTGCCAGCTACTTGCGGCGTTCATCATGTGCTTGGCAGCCCATGGCATCGACTCTCAGTACAGCCTTGGTGTCGCACTGGGCAGACGTGATAGCTTGATTCCATCGACTTCCATTTTCTACTTCCCAAGCCCGTGGAGCGTTGGTCTATGTGGGTACAACTCGTCTTGTGTCCGCTTGTTGACCGTGATGCAATAGTCTACCTCACTAGCTGCAAGTGCTGCCTCTGCAAGGCAGCAAGTCGGTCTTGTATGCAACAGCATGCGGTTTTAGGAGTTCTCAAGGGTCTGTGTCATTGCAGGGATTGCAGCCTTCTCCTGCAGCTCCCATATGCCATACTACCGCCTGACTACTATGTATCTCATGCCCCTGCTGGCCCTATCCGAGGCAGCAAAACATTGGGATTGGGCATTTGATGCTTCCAATTATGAGTATACATGGGCCTTCCTGTCAGCCGCATTCATGGCGTTCTCCGTCATGTTCTTTGGCCACTTCATGTTGTCGGAGAAGGTTCAGCAGCTGTTCTTCACAGCTGATGACACTGTGTGGCGTGACATCCTGTACAGTGTGGATTGGGCTTCTGAGGTTGCAGCTACCAGGGCTCGCGAATCTGCTGTGGGTGAGTCAACTCTACACCTGTTCTTGCATTCTATATGCCTGCCTTGCTGATATAAACACTGCTTTAATCCTGCTGCTGTTGCAGTCGCTGTCAAAGACTTGCCCTTTAGCAGTCACTGTTTCAGTCTTGCTGTTGTTGCTGTCACTGTTCAAGCCTGCTATTGTCAAGGCTGTTATCATGTGCTCAGGCCTCGCTGTTGCAAGCGCAAAAGTGCTTCCAGTGTACAGTCACAGCATCAAAACTGAAAATGCATCCGCTTTGTGCATTGGACTTGTGCCACTGTGCTGTGACATGCAGGTGACAGTGTGAAATCCCTTGACGAGACGTTGGAGGGTGTCTTCTCCCTGTCTCTCTCTGGTCATGGGCCTTGGCTACCCATTGCTGAAGCACCTACGTCTGAGGTACATTCTCACCTCATCATGTCGTTGCTTTCCTGGTTTGGGTGATTATGCACTGGCTATGCTTCTGTTCAAGCCAATTTGTGATGATTACCATACGCTCTGTCTAGCTCCATGAGTCAATACAAAGTGTAGCATTGCACAGCGGCGACCTGTGGCTGTGAATCACAACAACATCTACATGGCAGGTGATATGTCAGGCAATGCTTATTGTGACGCATGTTCTGTTCAATGCTTTCCAACTGGCAGCTGCTTGACATACAGTATGGTTCCTGCTTACGTGTGCACTTGTTCATAGTCACGTTCCTGTAAAGGTTACCTGTATGCTGCAGGTCCTGTCACCGGTGGCTGGTCTGCTCTTCAGCGGCAGGATCACCATCCCTGCCCAAGAGTTGGAGTCTACCCCTTCACTGAACGTGCCAACCTTGACTACCCCACCTGATGTTCCATCAATCCCTAGCCCTGCTCCTGTACCTGCTGTTGAGCATGCGCCTGTGGAGCCTGTGGTGCATGTGTCATCTTCTGCTGAGCCAGCTGCTGGTGTGCCTGGTTTTGTGATGATCCCTGATGGAGCTGATACTCCTTCCTCCTCTTCTCTGGGGGGCTCTTTGCCCTCACTGCCTGGCTTTGGTGAGCATCTGAACAGCATTTTCATCTTTGTTCCTGCGTTGTTCATGTGCTGCAGCTTGTTTGGCTTGTCATGTCATGTCATGTCATGTCATGTCATGTCATGTCACGTCATGTCATGTCATGTCATGTCATGTCATGTCATGTCATGTGCGACTGACGCTTCTGTTGAGTGGTTTGCAAGAATGCAGTGTAGTCCAAGCTGCTTAGACAAATTTGACATGTGTGTCAGTCGATGTCAAATGTCATCAGTCAAATGTTCTATTGTAGAAACAGAAGCTGTTTAATTTACATGTTGCTCTTTCTGATACTTCATGCATCATGTACAGCCCTCTGCCAATGTAATGGTCTCTAAACATTCAGTGTTTTGTGTTGCTTGCTACCTAAGTTGGGGACAGACAAGCCTTGTTTTGCTGTTGTTCACACTTGTCACTCACAATGCTTTGTATGTCGCTGCTGCAGGCACTACGGCTGAGCATTCCCTCCCTGACCCCACCACTACCCTGGCTCTCGTCTCCCCTGAGACTTCCACCATGGTTGACATCACCCAGGCTACATCTTCTTCACCTGTGGTCGACACCTCCAAGGTTGAAGAAGAAGTTTCAGTGCCCACGGTTGTGAATGTGTCTCAGGGTAAGTCTATTTGATCAATCATGAAAAGGAAGATGCCTGATAGTCCCTGTTGTTGTGATAGTCACCTCCAGCAGAGTTTGCAAGACAATCAGCATTCATTGGAAGGTGAGGAGGCCAAAGTATCAACAAATAAAGTCTGTGAGGCATTGTTGGTGCTTTTGCCTCCTGACCCTTGTTGCATGCTGCAAAACCTGCAGCCTCTGCTGAGTGCGCTATTCACAATGTTAGCATATGTTTGCTTTCATTTGCTGATGCAAATAGTTAATCATTTTGCATGCATGTGTGCCATTGATGCATGCAGTAGTCATTCAATGCATGCATGACCATTTCTCCGATGAACCAGTGTGTACCATCTTACTTTTTGGTTGTAGCAGACTGATGATTGGAAGCATGTTTGCGTGTGCTAATATTGATATGGAAGGCAGTGTCATGTGTTCTGCTTGCAATGCCATGCTGACAAGTGCCTGCGCTTATTGCAATTGATGTTACCTCAACTATATTGCAAACACCCATGCACATGTGCAAATCACTTTGTTTTGTGGCGCAAATCCGTTTGCTCACAAACAACTCAATCCCTTCAATGCATCAATCACCCTGGCTCATGCTGCTGCAGGAATTATGGGCGAGGACGACATTTTGGGGTCCACTACATCATTGACCCCAAACCTTACCCTCAACCCCACCACCGCCCCTCCTTCACCCCCTACAGCATCCACAGGAGTCATCCCCATTGCCTCTTTGACTACATTCCGTGAGGCGCTTGACACCCGCCAGTCATCAATCTCCTCCGCCCAGACCTCACGCACCATCTCTGAGACAGATGCCCCCTGTACCGGTCCTGTCTTCACCGCTGCCCCCAAGTTGGGCCCTGTGCCTAGACTTGACTTTCGGGCTCTGTCATCTGGGCTGAACTCAACCCACCCTGACCCACCCCCCCTCTACCGCCCCACCAACCCCCCCACCAACCCTCCCACCAACCCCACCCCTGCAATCTCTGCACCTGCTGCCCATGATGTCAGCGAAGTCCCCATGTGCACATCCCCAGTCGGGTTCTATCCCGAACTGGACTGTGCAGTGTCTGTCATGTCTGCGCTGACCAGCCAGGCATCCCTGACCAGCCAGGCTTCGATCAGTAGCCAGGGCAGTCTACAGGCATATGGGTTTGCGGACATTGAGGGCCCCCAGGTCATGCCCCCTCCACCCCCTCCTGTCCGTCTGGGGCCTGACGGCAAGCCCATGAAAGTGTTCCGTGAAGACGACTTCGATTCCATGTACGGGGGGACTGGTTTGCCGACTAGGATGGGCGGTCCTATGTTTGGTGCCAGGGATCTTCCGCTAGGAGTTGTCAGGACGGTGGAGCGGAATAGGCTGCCGACTTTTTCCAGGGTGTCCAGGGTGATGAGGGCACATGTAAGCGACCCTTGCTTTCTGCAATGCCTGCTTTGTGCCTGTTTGCATAGTCCGCCAACTTTCTCTAGGGTGTCCAGGGTACATGTAAGTCACTGCTGCTGTTTGTAATCATGCATGCTTGTGTTTGCTGCTTTGTGTCTGTTTGGCTTCTGTTGTATGCACCAGGCGTCAAGATGTTAAAGACGCTGCATGCTCAAAATGAGTGTGTACGTGAATTTGAATTTTCAGACATTACGATGTTGTTACAAGTACGACCTTGAATGCTGCTGGAGATCTTCCTGTGCACCGTGCTATCATTGATGCTCCATTGTCATCAGTCCCGGTGCCTTATCAAATTTTGGTGATTGCTCAAACACAACCCCTCCTCTGCTATGTTACACACCTCTTGTATTACATTGTTTTCTTATATCTTGCTGATGCTGATTTGCTATACGCTGAATTGCAGGAAAAGGCTGGTCCTAAGGTGCAGCGCTCCTCGTCCACTCAGCGGGCTATCTCTACCTTCAGGTCCAACCTGTCCTCGTTCCAGGACAGGCTGAAGGGCCGCACCGCCCCCAACCCCCCCTCACCCTACGGCTACCCCATCTCCGGTCATGGCCCCGAAATTCCTGACCTGAGTTTCTCCATTTCCGAGACTTCCTCTGAGTACCATTTCACACCGAGGGGCAGGAGCCAGTCTGGTATTGGGGCTGAGTGGGGGGGTATCCAGCCGGCCCCCCAGGATGGGGCTGAGACCCCCCTTGCCTTGTCTACAATGCAGTCACCTGTGTCGGTGTCTGCCATGGGTCTTCCTCAGGGCTTCAGGGGGGATGGATTCAAGTTCGATTCTGAGCTGAGTCCATCTGACCTGCCCCCTGCCATGGATGCGGAGGTGACTTTGCTGCTGTCATACGCTGTCTGTACGGGTGTTATAGTACGTAATGCTTTGCTTGATTGCTTGCCTTTTGCCCTTCTCAGAAATGTGTGTGTACCATCATTGCTTTGACAACAGAGAGAGCTGCTTGAAGATCATTCAGCAATGGTGTCATTCAACGTGCTTGTCATTGTGCTTGCATGTTGGAGTTCTCAACCATGGTGGCTGATGCTGTTTTGCAAAGATTATCAGTTTGCTGAATGTGCTGTTGCACTGCAGATTGGGCTGCCTCTCAAGGGCCGCAGGCTACAGAAGCAGTCCTCCTCATTGAAGGAGAGGATGGCTGCCATGAAGACCAACCTCAAGGAGCTGCAGCAGAAGGTCAAGGCGCACAGTATCAAGGCGGTGAAGCGCAGCAAGTCCACTGCCACCGCTACTGGGCCAACTACCGCTCCCTTCAACGGCTTCAGTGATGGTGCTTTCATGGAGTCAACTTCTGCTGCTGGACCTATGGCCACGATTGATGAGGAGGTGGTCAAGGGCAAGGGCAAGGGCAAGGGCTTCGGGGCTAGACTGCGTCGCACCTTTAGCTCTAAATCTAAAAGTAAGCCTTCAGCCCTTTGCATTGACGCTTGTGCTTGCATGCTCTGCAGTATGTTGCAGACTTGCACTTGTAAGTTTTGCACCTTTGTCAGCCTGCTGTTTTGTTAGTGGTGTTGGACTTCCACCTGTGTCAGCCTGCTATCATGCTATCAGTTGTGTGTCCACCAGCCTTATGCGCACCGTTGACCTTCCATTAGGCCTCTTGTGACAGACCAACATTTGAGACCATGTAGCCCTGTAAACTGCATGGCCTATCAAAACTGAATCTGCTACTATTGTGCCAGCCCTTTTCATGCATCTAGCTTTCCTGAATTTTACAGCAAGTGCTGAATGCAGTGCAGCATGCACACATACATGCACCAATGATGCACATATTCTCATGTCTTGTAAGTCAAGTTTTCCTTACTCAAGCTGCCTGTGACAATCCTTTGTGCATGCTGCAGGGTCTGAGGTGGCGGAGTGATGAGCATGGGTGCCTCTCAGTGAAGCTTAGTCTAGTCTAGTCTAGTCTGCATTTGTTGTCTTGATCACTAGGGGCTTTTTGTTTGTGCTTGATTGTGAAAAGGACATCTTTGCCTGCTGGTGTGGCAATTGCACTGTTTCAGAATGATGACAAAGCTCGGCATATAGGCCTAGAGCACAAAGGAATGATTGAAATGATTGCCCCTAGTAATGTCCTATCGACATGAGTCGGCTTGTAAATGTGCCTGGTTATGTTTGCAAGCCTTGCATGAACATTTGCTCGCAGCTCCTGTGCATGGTGCGCTGTTTCATCAATGCACGGCATATTTTGAGACTGCTGAACAGCCTTCGCAGGCTCACATCACAGCCTGCATACGGCTTGCTTGCTTTTGCGTGTGCAATGATCTAAACTGTGCACATTGCTCAGCAGTCATCAGCATTGGCCAGGCTGCTTCCTCCAGCAAAAAGTCCCATCACTAGCATGCACTTCAAATTTTGTATGGTGCGTCGCTTCTTGATCAGCTATGGCACACAGTAGCTTGCCAACCACGGACACCTTGATCGGTCGGCAGGTGCTTCAAGGCCTGATTGTGGCACAGAATGTTGCATTTTGCTTTAGGCATCACCTTACACAAAGAATGTATCCTGCCTGGTCCACAGCTGCAGCTACTGCAGATTGCGAGCAAATACTGTATCTGCTCGCAAGTTTGTCAGCAATGTAGCAGACAGGTTTGCATTGCTGGAAAGAGAGAAGTCCCTGCAGGCTCAAAGAACTAGTCCATCAAAGAGCTTTGTACCAACATATTTGCCACAGGACTTACTGAAGACAGAACACAAAGCTGCATTCAAGACGACAGACTCTGAGGCTAGTATAGTATGCTAGTAGCTACTCCCGTACGCCTAGCCAGGAGCAAACTGTTACAGATACATATGGGATACAAAGGCATGCTAGCGAGGTGCTAAGTCCTCACACTGCTACATAAACTCAGCATTTGAATTTTCAGCAATCGCTGCATCAGCAACCTGTACTAAGCTATATTTGCTGAGTTGCAAGCAACTGTAAGTCCAGTCAAGTATCACCAGGTACAGCATGCTGTAGTAAAGATGAACATCAGACCCAAATATCTAAACAGTCATTGGGTACCAAACAAGAACAATAGCTGATTCAGATGCACAAATGGTCACTTGAAACACAGACTGAGCATACAATGGCAGGCAGTCTACTTGTCCCAAATCTGCTGCTTGAACGCCGTGAGGGGATGCACGGGCAACACATCTCTATAGCTCTGCTAAATAGAAAGATCAGTTCTTTGGCACGCAGTTTGCGTGATTGGAAGGTGTGAAGCCTGGGAGATGGGCTCTCACAAAGCCGTTCCTTCTTTGTGGTCGTCATGTCTTCCGTAGATTGTGAAGCGTGTACAATCATCGAGACTTCGTGTGAACCAGATGTCAGGCCTGTGATTACAGTCTGGAATGCTGTGTTCTAGAAACAACTCCACATGGATTGCTCCCCTGTGAAAAGGGAGGGAGTTTCGGTGGGCTACCCCTGAGTAGCCATGATGGACCTCCCTTTGCAGGGCTGATGTGCAGAATTACCCCTCAGCCACCCTGACAGCCCCTCCCGTGTAGCCTGCATGGGTGGCAGCATACTTGTCCAGAATGTGTTGCCCCCCTGTGATGGGGGGGTACTTGGGGGCTTCATCTCTGCAGCATTGGGGTAGGCACTCCACCCTGGCTGTGAAGTTGGGGTCTAAGAAGAAAGCTGTTGAGTACCTTTCCTTGCCGACAGTGTTGACCACTCTGTGCAGCGTTGACCGGAAATAGCCGTTGGTCCACCTTCAGCAGAGCAACAGCTTTACATCAAAATCATACAGTATTCTCTCTTTATAGCGACTGGTTTGATTGCAAACATGTTTGTCCTTACGTCGAACTATTCTTACTCACAGATGCCGCAGTCAGACGCAGTGGTTGGCTCCCAGTTGCATTGTCCTTATACCCAGATTGTCCTTATATTGAGTGACTATATAAAAAAACCTTCATAGCTTGAAGTAACACGGCGCCGAAGAACATTGGTGGCCTTCTACAGTACAAGCAGCCTTGTTCAGTATAAGTTAATGCTTTGTATGGCATTAGGTGTACAGATCAACAGATTGATAGAACAAAGCATGTGAGAATGCAAGCCAGAAGCTCAATGGCTTTCATTGGCATTGGCTCACTCTGGTATCTATGCCGAATGAGTGAGTGAGTGAGTGAGTGAGTGAGTGATTGAGTGAGTGAGGGGTGGGTGGGTGAGGGGTGGGTGGGTGGGTGAGTAGGTGGGTGGGTGGGTGGGTGGGTGGGTGAGTGAGATAGATGAACTGATAGATGAATGCATGAGTGAAAGAGCAAATGCATGACTGAGTGGGCCCACCTTTCCAGCATGTCGCCCACATTGATGATGAAGGTGCCTGGGATGGGCTTCACGTCTTGCCAAGCCCCTGCAGTGTGGATCTGCAGGCCAGGGGTGTCATCTGTTGCCAGCACTGTCAAGGCACCATAGTCAGTGTGAGCTCCTGCCCCATACACGCCCTGTGATCAAAACTTTCTTGAGAAACGTGTGCATGTCTGTGTCAAGCAGCACCATCTGTCTCCTGCAAGCCGCTGTAGTCAGTGCAAGCCCCAGCACCATCAAAGAAGTGCACTGTGTTGAACAACATAATGCCAGCAGTGTGGATCTGCAGGCCAGGGGTGTCGTTTGTTGCCAGCACTGTCATGGCATTATAGTCAGTGTGCGCTCCAGCCCCATACACACCCTGCCACCAAATGATGACGGTTTGATAGCAGCACAAATGATAGACATAATGCATTGCGCAAGGTTGCACACTTGCTTGGCCAACTAGCTGAACTAGCTTCCATGCATTGCTGCCGCAAACATATCATGTGGCCTTTCCATGATGCACTTGTTCTAGTTCATGGCACCTCCTGAACAGATGGCGCACCAGCAGGATCAACTTCATCACTAACGCAGTGAGTCGTCTTACTGCTATGATAAGAGGGTGATTGACTGCTGGTTCCTGCTGTGATTGTAGGGTGATGACTGCTGATTACCTCCTTCAGATGGGACGCTTGCGCACTGTAGTGCAGCTGCCTCAACATCATCATGGGCTGGTCAAGGTAGGCATTGAAGAATTGCAGCTACTCAATCCAGCCGAGAATTTCTCACAACCATCCAGCAGACATGAAGTCCACTCAGATCATACATAGAGGCATATGCATGCTGGACGAAGATTTGAACATGACCTCGTCTGGAAGAGGCACTTGTGCACTGTAATGCAGCGGTCTCAGGATCATCATGGGCTTGTCAGAGTTGGCATCAAAGAAAAACAACGGCTGGTTCAGTGCCTGTACAGTCATTTATACCACACTATGTCTGCTGCAGGCAAATGCTAACTATACCTCATCTGGAAGAGACACTTGGGCACTGTAGTGCAGGGGCCTCAGCATCATCATGGGCTTGTCAAAATAGGCGTCGAAGAAGTGCAGCGGCAGGTCCAGTGCGATTGCAAACAGCAGCAGCAGGCGGTTGCTGAGGCCGTGCACAGCAGATCTGTAAGCTAGCATGGCGGCTCGGTAACCAGGCAGTAGCTCCTGCAACAAACAGGACGCATTTCACCCCTTTGTAGGGAAGACCATTCCATCGACAAGAAGGCATTTGCAGCGGATTAAGGCAGCTCATTTCTCAGGATGCATGCAGTCGCCAGTCCCAACTCATGATGCAAAAGAATCTACCCCGCTGCTAACAATATGCTGCTAATGGTAAAGATGCCGGTACACACTCCAGATTCATGCTGATTGTTAGTGAAACCAAAATTGATCGTAGTCACTTGGCATGCTGACCCCTGTCATGCCAGTGTGTGACATGCCAGCATTTGCTGCTAGAAGACCAATCCTGATACACTAGACGCATGGCTCTACTGCAGAGCCGGGTGAACAGGTATAGACTTGACAATGCCACGTCTGCAATATGATAGACAGTACATCTATTGCATTGCAGACATGCCGCTTTGAGGGTCACAGACAAGCAGGAGATGTAGCAAGTAATGCAGCATAAAGGAAATTAGCGATGCTGACCTTAGATGGCCAATGGCTTGGTCCATGCAAAGGGAGCAAGTGTGACAGTGATACATGCTCAAGGCAGGTACTAAGTTCTGCAGGGTGCAGATCCGCAATCAAGTCTCATAAAGCTGACCTCAGCTGGCCATTGATTAGGTCCATGTAAGGGGAGCTTTGCCTCGTCACTGTCAGCTGGCAAGTCTCTGCCAAAGTACAGCCCTGCAAGCAAGGGCTTTGTTGTATTGCAGGTGAGGACTGTGAGATGAAGATATCAACAGACACTGCTGGTCTTGTTTGCATCACAAGTTTGGATGTCGCCTGCTGACGTAGCATGAGGCTGGTTTTACCTTCTTTAGTATCTCCCTGTGACTGGTGCTCAGGATCAAGAGTCTCCTCTGCCATTGGCGTGTATCCCCTAGATTGCACCATAGACCGGTTAGCATCTGGTCTATTCATGATGAGCAGCATGCTGGACCAAATGACAGGCAATGATGTGAGTGAAGGGGCAACATGTGCTGATTGTGTGGAGTTGAATGGTACCATGGATTGTGCTTGCACAGGTGGCCAGCATGCTATATACCTGTTGTTGCTGTCGGCCAATATAAGCATTTTGTCCTTCAGTGGAAGGTTGAAGAATGCCTTGTTTTGAAGCCAGTGCTCTTCGATTATTTCCTGTGAAACGCCGTGGTTCGACACTGCGGTATCATTCTAAGGTGAGTGGTGCGATGAGTAGTGCATGATATTGGCATATCGATAACGAGCTTGCGTACCGTAGAAGAAGCCGGAAGTTACACATGCGTGCAGTACGGCCGCTGCAGCTACTTTGTCTGGTTGCGATAGATCTATGACGTGCACCTGCAATGCTCAACACACTGCGAGTGAGTGCAATTTTCCATCGCAACACGCGACGCAGGCAAGTTCCGTTCACCTCAGCATCCGGAACCGATGCCATAACCCGGCTTTGGGCCCTTTACGCAGAGCGCAATCTGTGCACTGCAAGCGAAGGGGGAAACGCAGGACTTCCAAGTCGGTTCAAAACCTGGTGACGAAGGCGATTGCTTGAGCGGCTGCTCAACTTCGGACCGCTACAGCTGTGAAGACGCAACTGTCAACCGGCGATTTGGGTCTTTTTCTTTTCAATACATTTACTGTCATAGGGAACAATGTCAGTCAATACTAATCTAATGCATGTGACAGCCAAGCTTGCTGTGCCCCTGGGATCAACTGCCCAGACTTCACAAGCATATCCCAGTATTGGCATCACTAGCATGTCAAACAGTTTGCAGATTGACTGAGGGTCAGACAAGCCCAGGAAGATACAGCGCCAGCGCATGGCATGCATAGCCTTCTTTGCTGCAGCAGCCAGAAATCCTGCCCCATATGCCATGTTGCGTGTTGCATGAAAGACAAAGCCCAAATATCTGTACTCCTCAACGCGGTCGACCTCTTTGTCTTGATAGACAAATGGGCACAGTCAGAGCGCCTGCTTTCAAATACCACAACTTTGGTCTTGGTGAGGTCGACCTCCAGCTGCCGCCCTGCACAAAAGGCAGCCATGGCGTCAATCTGTCTTTGCAACCCTTCCTTGCTAGTAGACATCAGAATGAGGTCATCAGCATACAATAGCAATGGTATCATTTCCCCAATCAACTCTGGTGCATCAATGCCAGGTGTCTGAAGCAGATGATTCTCTAGTCCGTCAACATACAACCCAAACAGGGCAGGGCTGAGGGGGCACCCCTGCTTAACCCCAAGCAGGCATCTGAAAATCTCAGACAAGCCTGCTGATGTCTTCACAGCTGCACTGTCCTGCGCATACATAGATTTGATGACTGTCAATACCCTCCCAGACACCCCCAAGTCTTCAAGCACCTGCCATAGTATAGCCCTCGGTACTGTATCAAACACCTTCCTGAAGTCAACAAAACAGAAGAACAGTTTGCCACTGCCACCCCTCTGCCTGAATTGCTTCTGTTTGCCAATCAAGGACCTGAGCACAAACACATTATCAGTGGTACGGTGGTCTTGCCAGCCTGTCCTCTCGCCTTGACACCATGTTCCTCAGCCCATGTAGCCAGCCTGCGCTCAATGATCATAGCAAACAGCTTGGGTAGGGTTGGCATCTACGGTGGGGTTTCGTATACGTATCTAACCTTCTAACCCGTGGCTACGGGTTAGAAGCCGAGTTTGGCCGAATTCTAACCTCAAAACCACCCGTAGACGACTCAGCGTAGATGCTCAGAGCCAGACTGGCACAATTCAAAGGTTTGCATTGATAAGAGCCGTTTGACGCTATGCTTTGCTTCTATGGTTGTGAGCGACTTGTCCCAATGATAACCGAGCTGTTTCCAGTCTGTAGGACATGATTTGGCTTCTGCTGTCGACATGAACGCCTTTGATCGCTTGATCGCAAATAGTGCCGCCACTCCTGACTCCGGGGAGACAGGCTCCAGCAGCAGCAATAAGCATGAGGCACGTTATGAGTTGTTGAACAAACGTCGCAACAAAGC
>BDIU01000011.1:0-53769 GCA_002118135.1 Trebouxia sp. TZW2008 | reverse complement strand
GTAGACACACCAGAAGTGTTGTCTCTTATCTGATGGACCGATCGGCGGTTAGGCACGATCTCACTTAAGCATGTGATCTGAGTTTAGATACACACTCACTAGGACAGAGCCTAGTCTGTTACAAGTACTTCATCTGTCCCTTTTGTGATTTCATATCTGTCAATCAAGGCAGACCAATGATCAGGCCCTGGCCCAGACACGACAGGACATGTACACAATGACTTGCAACTGGTGCGGTCCGTTTGACAAAGTCAGTCTTCAACTTCTTTGTGAGATTGCTCAAATTTGCATGAGCATAGCATTAGATTCTGCATAGAAGTGAAAGTCTGCTGACTGACTGACTGAACGGCAAGGCCTAGGCCCAGTATGCAATGTTCACTCTGTGATGAAAGTTTCAATATGCAGTTTGCTCTTGTGGACAGGGCCATATGTTTGCCATATGCGTCCTCTGTGAAGGTCTTTTGCCTCCTTTCTTGGTTCTGCACCAGGTCCTGGTGTCAAAAAACATCTTGAAACCCAGATGGCATGTCCGACAGAGACTCCTGCAATTGTTGCTCAATCATGAGGTTTGCATGGACGTGTCACAGCTGGACTGCAAAAATTATGACTGAGTCTCTCTTCCGGGGCATACTGTGATGTGATGTCGTGAGGATTTGATCAGATGGTAGATAGGCTCGCCTTCATCCATAACCATCACAGCTCCTCATTGGTCTGTCATCAAAGCAAGCAGGAGCAGCATGATACTCAACAGCCTTCTTGCTAGAACGTCTGTGACTCTCTAAGCCTTGAGCAACCAATTTTCTAACTTCTCGCTCAATCCTTCTTCGTCCCCTCGCTGGAGGTCCACGTGACAACGAAGCACCTTCAAAGTACTGCAAGTTTGTCACCTGCACTGCGCCAGAACCCCCTCTCGATCAAATCTCGCGTCGATCTCTGAACGCGACTGGAACGGTGTAACACGCCAGTGCAAGGGCATTCAGACAGTTGCGTCAGCGTTCGCGGGTATGCCATCCACCAGTAATCCGTTTCGCGCTGAGCGCGACCGTCGCAAGCCGATTTTCACGAGCTGCAGCAACTGCGCTTGCACCGTGCTGGGTCTAGCTGTTTTCGTACTTTTGAAGACAGTGTCAGCTCAGTCATCGTCTGCAGGAGGTCGCCCTTATGTGCAGTGCGCTTCGGTATTCATTTCGTGTGTCTCGTGCGTCTTGAAGCTGTGTTCCTTTCCAATCGGAAGCGGTTGCTCTGCCAAGTCTGATGTCCGATTTGTCCCTGCCCCTATGCATCTCAAGTTATATTTCATCAGCAGTGCTTGCCATTCATTTGACGGTCTCTAGCCCAAGCTATTGTCACTGCATATTTTTGCTTGCTGGTGCAGACATGTGCAGCCGAGCGGTTGAGCGCGGAACGGCAGACCGTGTCGTGGCAATCGGCTTCAGGAATCTGCGGGTTGATTGACCAGTACCATGTCTCAGGAGCAGCTGTGCTTGCGGCAAACCCGACGGTAAGCACAGAGCACTGAAAGCTGACTCAGCTGACAAATTCCCAATTTGCAACCAGGACCAGCGACATATGTACGTACGATCATCTCCGTGCACGTATGTCTCATCAGTTTTGTGATTGAAGGGCATGAGGCCCTTCAACTTGAAAGTAGTGCAACGTGACAGACATGCTCTGACCACTAGCATAATTGCAGGTGGATTTAGTGCATGGGTTTGTCCAGGAGGGGACCCTCATCCAAGTGCCTTCAGAGATCAGCAGCAGCACGTGCCCATATGTCACATATGCAGGATCTGGAGACAGTCTGTACGGTATCTGGCAGTCTGCAACATCATCCGGGTTGACAACTGCAACCTTTGCTGAGATGCTAGCTGCCAACCCACAAACATACAAGGTAAGTAAATAATGCAGGTGCTGCTGGCAGCAGCTCTTTCCCTGAGCTCTTGCAGTATTTCAGGGCATGTGTGCAGTTCAGGAACAGCTGCATCATCTTTTGATACATCAGTGCAGCGCCCGCAATGGCAAAGCTATGCAGCTCTTGCCTGAGATGTACATTTATTTAGCAATTTAGTAAACCATGATCAGGTTGTCCACCATTACATCAAGTGAACTATAGGCTGCCAAAACAGATAGATGCATCGTACTTTCCTTGCATATGTTCATGCACACATGAATGCATCAAGTGATGCACTCAGCGAAAAGCTTTGTCCACACTGCTGAAGCCTTATGCAATTGGCAGGGTAGGTAAAAGCCATCTGACGGCTTTGCAGTGTTGCAGTATCAGAAGCATTGCTTTGGTGCGCCCATGCCAACAGCATGTTTCATAGAGTGCCTGCATGCCTGTGCTCTTGTGGACTGCTGTCACAAATCTACTCTACTGCGCAGCATTGCGGCACACAGGGGATGCATGATATGCATCCGATTGCAGTGAAAACAATTGTTGCTGTTATATGCCGCAGGAGCTCAACTCCTGCAGTGAAAGCAATTGTTGCAGTGAAAAAGATTGTGTCTGTCTGATGCCACAGGCACCCAATTCTTCATATTTGAGGCAACCCAGGTGGCCATTGCTCCGTTCTGACTCAATCTGACTCATTCTGACTTGTTGATAGAAGAGGAATGGCCGTGTAACTAAGCCAATTGCAGAGCCCATACACAACCAGGTGCTAATTAACACCTGGCTGTCACAAGCCTGCGGGTTTCAAACGGTGGATAGCAAGATCCAGAGCAATAGCCTAAATCCTATTCAGCTCACAGTTTGTACAGGACATGTCCAAAGTGCTCTTATGCTTGCACAACCTGGACGTAGCGAGAGATATAATGCACACACAAGCTAGAGCCACAGAATGTTTGCTTGCAGGCCATGCAGCCCTCAGTGATCTGTGGTGACCAGATCATGGTGCCGTGCGCCGGTAAGCATGCACATGCAGCATTACATCTTGCAGAAATTGCTCAGATGCAAGTCAGCAAACTACTTTTACATTGTTGCAAGCTTGTGCATGTACTGAAGTTGACATGAGTCATTGAGCATGCGTATGGTGACATTAACATCTTGCAGAAATTGCTCAGATGCAAGTCAGCGAACAGCTTTTACATTGTTGCAAGCTTGTGCACGTATTGAAATTGACATGAGTCATTGAGCATGCGTGTGGTGACACGATAAGATTGTGGCCTATGCACTGAGTTGAAGTGTGCCGGACACTGCCTGGCTTTTGTGGCCATAACAGCTATCACATGCTGTCCAACACCTGTAAAGCAAATGGTCTGGCAGTTGCATGGTGATTCTGATGTGCAACTTCTCTTTGCAAGCTTCTATCAGCTGTTCAGTGAGCTCAGACCCTGCAATGTGGCATCCCACTTCACGGGCAAGTTGTCAAAAGTCAGTATGTTGTTGCTCTGGTCAAGCATTGGCAGTTTTGCTGCTTTGCCTAGACCGAAAGCCTTGTTCTGTGCAAACACGCGCCTGTTGAGTGCTTCATGGTGCATGTGAAGTGCCTTGACTTTTGCAGCAGTACAGTCTGTAGAAGTGCGTGCAGAATACCAGTAACAGAAGCTAACCAGATCTGGCCTGACTTGACACGCAGGGGCAGCCTTACAGAAGAGGGCCAGCGTGTATTATACGATTGGCTTGTATTCTGCATGTTGAGAAGGGCCAAAGCAAACTAGGTTGTGTTCAAAATCATGTACTTAGACTATATTGTGTCATTATATGATGTGTATACTATCTATATTTGCTATATTGTGTGCAGGCAGTCAATGCGCTTGTACATCAGCCTCAGACGTGCCGCCTCTGAGCCCAAGTGTTTCACCAGTCCCCCCCTTGGGGCCTGTTCCACCAGTGGTGCCTGGAAACAGCCCAGTACCAACCAATACACCTCAGCCTCTCTCACCAGTGACTGGAGCGCCTCAGATGCTGACAATCTCTGGCAATAAGCTCTTGGTGAATGGGCAGCCCACCAAGCTGCGAGGCGCAAACTTAATGGACATCAATGCATGTGGCAGTTGCACACAGCCTGATCTTAGTGTGCCGGGCTCGTTGGTGAATGCTGCCATCACACGCATGGATGCGCTGGTTAATGTGTGGAATGCTAACTTCATCAGACTGTGTCTTGAGTCTCCATTCAACAATGGCGCATGGCAAGACATAGCAAGCTTATCAGCAGACTACTTCCAGAGTGTCTTGACCATGGTTGAGCACGCAACTACGTACAGCCATCTTGTCATTGTTGAGGTCTCCATACAGTTCAACCACATCATTGATGTGAGCTCCAGTGTATCAGAGCCCAATGATGCTTCAAAGCATGGACTGCCAGACGCTTCCACAAATGCCATTTGGGCAAAGCTGGTTCCACTCCTTTCAGGCCAGCAGCATGTCATTTTTGGGGTATGCAATGAACCTTTTCACAATGCAAACGCGATCCCGTCCGCTTTTGTTACCATGCAGTCTGCAGTACAGTATATACGGGGTCTTGAGGCAGCTTCAGGCAACACACACATCATCAGTGTGTCAGGACTGGATGGTTGGGCTGCAGACGTCAGCTACTACGTCAACAACCGTATTGCTCTCAGCTCTGGCGGACAGGATTTGAATGTCGTGTATGAAAGTCACTGCTATGGTTGCAATCTCAACGACCAGATCTTGCTTCCGTTTGTTGAGGGCAACCTGCCAATGATCATTGGAGAGATCGGACCTGCCAACTTTGATGACTCAAATTCTGTGCTTGCAAACAATGCTGTGAATCTCATGCAACAGGCTGATGCCTATGGCATCCCTTTTGCATGGTGGTCATTTGCATGGGACTGCACTCCTAGTGGCGTGTTGGCACCGCCTCAGAATGCATGCTCTGGAAACATGGCACTCACGGCAAGTGCACCATGGGGTCAAGCTGTACTTTCTTTTGCTGAGAGCAGTAGCTGGTGATGTCTTTTCCTTGCTTGTTTGCCTTGGCCATGGTCTCTGCATAGCTGTGTAAGCTTGCTGGGTACCTAGATTGCAGTTTTCTTGTACAGACTTGCAGTGGTCTGACTTCTTTTGGTTGCATGAATTGGGCATAACCTTTAGCACATATGGTAGGATCCATGCATGCAATGCATGGCTACATGTCTAGAGGGCAACAAACCACTTGAGTCTTCTGAGACACACCATTTCCCACCTTCCGAGATCTAGACTGCCCCAGATGTCAACACAGGAATATCAATGTACTGCTTGCTTGCATACATCGAGCGTGTAGCCTAAGTCTAGTGTGTCTCAATGTACAATCTTAGCTGAGTCTACTGCATTTCTGGTATTGTCTTGAACTTGGCATTTGAAGCCGGTCCTGAAGTGAACTTGATTACCATAATCAGGTACCAGGTCATTTCTACGTAGATATGATATTGTGTTTTGCTCAAAATGAAATGCAGCATTGTCTGCATGTACAATAGGTACTGCAGCATGCGTCATGGTGGCCAAAATTGTCTATGTATGTCTATGTTCACAGGCCTTCTGTTCATTGACCAGGCAAGGTGTGAGCCAACACATATCTGGTCTTGCTGTTTCATCTGTTCACTATCAGCATGACACTGCACAGTGTTTATATGCGACAAAAACAAGAATGTTGCCAACTCAGACCTGTGTTTGCAAAAACATGCAGTGCAATCCATCTGGTGCATACTGGGCACACTGCTAGTTCTTTGCTTCATCCTCATGATCAGCACTGCCATGGAAAAGCACTTTGACATGCTTGAGCAAGTTTGCAGGCTGTGCTGACCATATTGCTTGCATGCATGCCATCCTTCTTTTACATCAACGACCACAATCCTGATGCGATTAGCGCGCGACACACCAAGGATAATATGTGATTCAAGTGCATGCCTGCCATCCTGAGAATTGATGCTCTGTTCAAATCATCTCTGATACCCTAAGGCCACCAACATGAATGCATTCTGGGCTTTTGTGGCAGCAATGCTGGCGATGCCAAATGGTTTTTGCAGCCTGCAACATGCAGACCGTGACCCAGACCCCACCCATCTCAGGCCCACCCCTTTCTTGCACATCCCTCAAACCTTTGATGAGGCAACTTTTGCCTGAGAGCTTCCAGCATACATGACAGCCACTGACAGCACAGGCACCACACTGCAAGATAATGGCAGCTTCATGAACCTGGGTGGTCGTGGCTGCAAGGGTGATAAGGCGGCTTTCAATTGATGCCATTAACTGTTCCGTTTGTGATCCAAGTCGGAAGAGTACACAGGACATGCATGTGAGCAGCAGTAAACGGATGTAGATGCGGGGCACAAAGTGTCTTAAAAAGCTCCAGTGCTTTTGTGATCATATCCAGCTTGGGGTACTGCTTTGAAGCTTTCAAGAGCATTGGCTGCAGTGATAAGTCCTTGAAAGCTGCAAAGCACTCAAACAATGTCAGTTGATATGGAATGCAACACCACAAGCAACAGTAAACAAACACAAATCATGCCAGCCAGCTGCAGTATGACACCACATGTACACAATTAAAGCACAATAGTTGTTACTGCATTTGACACACAACATGACACGTATACACAGCAGACACTGGCTAAGCAACACTGCAAACGATGTTGAAAACTCAACAGACGACTTCAATTTCAGAATCTGCTAATATACAGCGCTTCAATCTGTCTGCTCAGGATTCAGAAACTCCTGCAGCATATGAGACCGATGCCTTTTGATGTATCGAATAATTCCTTGCACCCAGCTATGGTGTGGCCCGACATGTTGACGAGGCTCATCAATCTTTTCCTGCACTTGTTGATGTTGTGCTTGTATGCTAGCATTGGCAGCATGCCCAGATGTGCCTGCCATGCTAAGAACTGACTTCTCCCAGTGCTCTAATCTGTCTGTGTCCCTTGGCAGCCAATTGGGTGGTTTGTGCAGAGTGAAAGAATCCATAACAGAGCCATCCACATCTGTGATCACCTGCATAGTCACAGGCAGAAGAGTTGATACCGCGGGACCTGGATGATCGCTTGCATAAGTGCTGCTTTCATTCACATCCCAGCAGATAACAAGCACTGTGCCATGAAGGCGTCAATGGAGGTTTTTGTGCAGAGTGAAAGAATCCGTAACAGAGCCATCCACATCTGTGATCGCCTGCATAGTGACAGGCACAAGAGGTTGCTTGTACCGCATGATCACAGGCAAAGGTGTTGGTTTCATGCACAGTCCAGCAGACGACAAGTACTGTGCCATCAAGGCGTCAACACAGGGTTTTAAGCAGAGTGAAAGAGAGTCCATAATGGAACCATCCACGTCTATGATCACCTGCATGGCCAACGGGCATTTCTGCCTGTGCTGACAGCACCAAGCACCAAGAGAATGCTGCATGGCAGGCATGCACAATCTGTGCGATCCTTACGAAGCTGCTTGCAAAGTGCAGCTTGCTGTATCAGCAGAGCATGCATACTTCCACAGGCCGAGACGCAGTCAGGCAACAATTGTTCATGCGAATGCTGCATTTACTGGACTGTTCAAACTGTATTCACATGCAGCATCAGCTCGAAGCTGTAGACTGCGACGCCTTACACCCACATGCCCAAGTACCTCACAGTCGGTACGCTCACAAAACAGCAAAGGCAGCAAATCTGCTGGTTGAAGTCTGATACAAATGAGGCAGGTATACCAAGAAGAAGATCTACCTCACAGTGCAAGTCTGTGCCATTAGCCTCAACCCTCATGTAACCATGAGTCAACTCCACCCTTTCCCAGAAGTCGGGCCGTTGAGGGGCAGTATTGAAGCAAAGGCCTGCCCCAGCATGCCCTATGACTAAGTGCACTGGCCCTCCCGCTGTGCCATCCTCATTTTCAGGCAGGCAGCGTTCTTTGTACACAGGGCAGGATCTTTGGTATGAATGATGGTGACCATGCCAGGTCATGTCCACCTGAACAGTAGACTCATACAGATCAGACAATGCCGTGCTTGACTACAATGCTTTCTAAGGTGTAGTCAGAAATGCAGGCAGCGTTCCTTGTATGCCGGGCAGGTCCTGTGTGATGAATGAAGGTGAGCACGCCATGTCATGTCCACCTGAACAGTACAGAACAATGATCGGGCTTGTGGCGTACTGCTACAGTGGTGTGGATGTTGTGCAATTGTGCATTGGGCCATCTTCATTCAGTCTCTTGCCTTGCCTTACAGTCAACAAGGTACAAGTCTACAGGCAGATTGCTTCAACGAGGACTAGGTGCATGCTTTTCAGGTCTGAAACTACAGCAAGTCGATGCAGTCAGTACATGTCGCTCCAGGATGACTTGTTTGTGTCAGCCTACTGTCATACAGTCACTCATTGGGTTGATGAGATTGCTTCAGCGACTGATGCAGTAAGCTCACTCTACTCCACTTAGTCATTTGTATGGAGAAGCCTGAGGTGCGCATCATCACAATTGAAGGGCCCCTGCTCACCTGGTAGTTGTAGACAGCGCCCTTAAAAGCTTCTTACAGTGTTCAAGCAGAAGGCTGATCATGATCTGGCCTCATGTTGTTGGTGGATTTCATCCAAATTTTGACATTGCACAAGGTCCACAGCAATGTCTCAGAACCCACCTGGTATTTGTAGAAGGCATCCTCAAAAGCCTCTTGCAAGTCCCGTGCAACAGGCTGGTCACCATCAGGCTTTATGTTGTTGGTGGAGTCTATGTAGAAGGGGCGGTGACCCCCCACCACCAGCCAGGGGGTCATGCTACGGTTCACGCTGGCCAGATCCCTGATCACAAACTGGTGCTGCTCAGACCCTGCATGCAAAACAAAACATGGACAAACAAGAGCTGAAAATCACTTCTTTGACGCAAAGGGAAGACAAGAATTAAATTGTTGGTGGAATCTGTGTAGGAGGGGCGGTGATCCCCACTACTAGCCAGGAAGTCAGGCTGCGATGCACACTGGCCAGGTTCCTGATCACAACCTGGTGCTGTTCAGACCCTGCATGCAACAGGGGTGATATATCTGTTGAGCAGGGATGCTGCAGCTGACCAGTGTTGCAGCTCAAGATAGGTGCGATGAGCTCAGGGTAGTTGCAGTGAGCTCAACATAGCTGCAGTGAGCTCAAGATAGTCGCGGTTGCAGTGAGCTCAAGATAGTTGCAGTGAGCTCAAGATAGTTGCAGCGAGCTCAAGATAGTTGCACTGAGCTCAAGAAAGTTGCAGCGAGCTCAAGATAGTTGCATTGAGCTCCAAATATAGTTGCAGTGAGCTCCAGATAGCTGCAGTGAGCTCAAGATAGCTGCAGTGAGCTCAACATAGCTGCAGTGAGCTCAAGATGATTGCAGTGAGCTCAAGATAGTTGCAGTGAGCTGAAAGCAACTGACAAGACAAGCCGGCAGTGAGGATATCAACAGATCTGCAGTCACGTTAAATGATGGATGGCTTTGCAAGCAGGCAGAGCACTAAAATAAGAGCAGTGTTGCAACAGCCCAGCCCATGCAATTACATATTGGGCAGTGCTTTTGAGCTTGATGCTGACTGAGAAGGCAAACACACCTTTGGCGAACGCATGCTCTCCGCTGTACTGCAGAAAGTGTATGGGCCCAAAGTCAAATGAGTACCAAGGCCTGTCCTCAGCTGATGTAGGCATTTTCAAACGCCTCTCATAAGGCACCCCACATTCCCCGCCTGAGTCATATTGGGCGGGAAACCGGTCCCCACTGTTTGGCCAGTTTCTTTCGTGATTGCCAATGGTAGTCATGTAGGGCATCTTTATGACTAAAGGCTCAATTTGGTCAAAGAAGACGTCCCACTGGCTGCTGTAACCCCTACATCATACATACTTGTTGTTGCGAGCAACACTGCCATTTGTGAAAAGTATCTGCAACATGAGTCTTGGCAAATGGGCTCCCATGTTCCTGAATTATGCCAGTTAGTAGCGCAACCAGTGAAATGAGCACATTCAATTTCAAAAACATGATAAGCTAGTGCGACTTGGCTGTTGCTGGTCGTTCTCATTCTCTTTTCATTCTAAACGTGTGCTAGACAGGCTCAGGAGACCTAGCTAGGTGCGTACTGGAGCAATCAATCAAGTATCTCCAACCATTTTGGTCCTGTGCTATCCTAAACCATTTCTATTGCAAACAAAGAGAGGTGAGATCCTTGTACATGGTCGTGTGCCAACTTTCTCTGCATTTGCCCCTAGCCTTTGTACCTGGTAACTGTTGGAACATACGCTGGAAAGGCCTCTCATTAGCATGGTGAAAACTCACAGCTGGATCACTATCATGGCCTTATTTCTGGATGATTTGAAAAGTGCAAGCTGAACATACAAATTGAGGGAAGGGGGATTTAACCTGGCATAGCTGATATCTCCATTGTGTATCAGCAACTGCTTGTCATCAGCTTCAGCAATCATCAGCATGGTGGTATTCAGTGCTGGGATCATCTCAGACTGCTCGTTTGAGCCGTCAATCTCTGCCTGGCCCATATCAGCAATGGCTAGAAACTTGACATGGGTCTGTGGACCAACAGCGGGTGCAGCCAGGAAGGAAGCTTCCTGACTAAACCCATGTGCCTGCAGCGACAAAAGCCATGATCAGTCATTTAACATCGCTTTCAGGACCCATAGGGGGGGGAACAGCAAGGGACAAAACTTCCTGACTCAACCCATGTGCTTGCATCAGCATGTGACATGACTACTTCGCATGGGCCTGTGGATCAACAGGAGGTGCAGCTGTGAAAGAAGCTTCATGGCTATACCAAAGTGCTTGCACAAGCATGTGTCATAATTGATGTGATGATGCGCAATGTAGGGTATCCTGTGTAGCTGCAAGTGACACGTGACATAACATTTACAGTATTGTGCAGCATGGAAAATGACCTGTGTTGATGCACTGACATATGTCACAATCAGTATGATGTTGAGCAGGGTATAATCACTGAACAGCTACACTCTTGACAGACTCAGCCATTAGTCAACTCTGCCAAGCAATAATGGCCGACCAAAAGTGATGACGAGACTGATGGGTGATGAATGACAAATGACGCATCATGAATGATGTCGGAGTTCATTTTGTTTTTACTGCTGCTGGGTTCTCAAATGGTCTTAGGGAGGTTTTGAGTGAACAACATGATGTACCTGATCGCCGTATATGTAGTAAAACCGCTCGCCAGCTTGCAAATCAGTCATGAGGGCATTATGCAACCGCCCTGGATCCAGCCAACCCTCAGCATTAGCAGGTGCGCCACAGAGGTCATCCTTAGTGTATGTTAGGCTGCTGCCTGTTGCCTTGTGAGTGTAATGACCAGGCTGTGCACCCCACCTGACCTCGGGAGATGAGGTATTATGTGTGGTCCACTGAACTAGCATCTCGCTACAAATCATGGCATCACGGTAAAGTTTCCAACAAAAACAGATTGAACGGTGTGTAGTTCCTTGCACCAACATATCATTGCAAGGAATCACAGCGTGTTGAGTGTAGTGACCAGGGCTCAAACCCCATCTGACTTCTGGACATGAGCTGTTACGTGTTTTCCGCTGCACCAGCGTTTCACTGCAAGCCACCAGCATGTGGTGAATGCACGCCATCACAATATGGTGAATGGATTGACCAGGGGTCAAACCCCAACTGCCTTCTGAATATGAGCTCTTGTGTGTTGTCCGTTGCACCTGCATCTTACTACAAGACATCACATCATCATGGCGTGAGCAGCCATGATCCAAGCATATGGCATGAAGCAATGCATTGAACAAGATGAAAGCTACTACTGCTTGGTCATTGTATTAATTTATTGTCATGAAATGCTGTGGTAATGATTGCAAATTGGTGAGGCATGGCCAAGTCTGTGACATTCTAGGCCACTCTGTGCATGATCAAGCTCGAAGAAATGCCAGCTTCTGATGGTTGCTTTGCCTGATAATGCCCATCTTTGCCAACTGCGAACTATCGAGAAAGACGGTACCAAGAACCTGCTTGCTGGCACATGCAGTTTCTGGGCAGCATAGACGCTTTTGTTGTACCTGTTGATTCCTGTCAATGCCAGATGACCCTGTACTGGCTCATTGGGGTTTGCCACCTGGATCACATCCCCCCAAGCAGCCACAATAGGGAACTCAAAGCCATTCCGGACAAAGGCAAACCTCACGTCTGTCCTTAGGTTGAGTAAACGAAACCTGTCAGGTGAAAGGAGCACCGTCAGCGCAAATGATGCCTGATCGATGATACCTAGGCTACTGCATGCCTCAAGGTGTCGCAAGCGGACCTCAGGCTGCCTGCGCCGTTCTTGCGGTGACCAGGATCCTTGACAGCCCACTGGTATTTGACCGGGCTTGTCTTGTATACATTCGCGTTTGCTGGGGCATACAAGGCGACGAAGTCGTCGTCTTGCGGGTCCAGCACTCCCATCCATGTGACATCCACCCACTGTCCGCTATGCTGCAGCGTCGTATGACTGATGTCGAGCTGTATACCCTCGTCGGGCAGATGCTGCACGTTCCGTGTTTGATACAGCTCGAGAGGGTTGTGCATCTCGTGCGTCGTGACGCTTGCGTTCGACAAGCAGAATGGCACGAGGATTGCGCCGAGACAGAGAGCGAATATGCGCAAGCTGGAACGCATGATCGCTCCACTTCCGACCCCCAGAAGCACGTCGAAAGCTGCCGGTGCCAATGTAGATGGCAGCTTTGGTTAATCGCGCGCGCCGGACACGCTCGTGCGCTGCAGTTTCCCGCACCACAAGTGGGGACGGATGTATTGCTAAACACTTATTCAGCCCAGCCAGTTCCCGTGATCCTAAGATTACGCTTACAGGGCTGTCGGAAAAGCCTTGCCCTTGCATAGCTTCCGGTATAGCTCGCGCTGTTTCCTGCAAGCAGCTTTGCGCTTGTCATTGCTGCACGCAGCATCGATCACGCCAGCGATCAGAGTGTGGAATTCTGCTTTCTTTGGCACCAACTTTGACTTGGCGATGGTGTCGACCTTAACCGGGAGCTGCATGGAGGACACGTTTTGGTCAACGTTGCTTGCTGTGTGAGGGCCGCATGCCCCCTGAGGCATTTGACATGGACTCGAGCGGCAGTACAACGCATCAGGCTGCTGATCATCGGCAGCGCGCGACACGACTGTCACAGTTTGCAGCTGTGCTCAAGAAAAACTTCATCTTGCAAACCAGAAGCAGGAAGGCTTTGTTTGGCATTGGAGGATGGGCTGCATTGCTTCTGGAGGTGTTTGTGCCTGGCCTTTTTTTCCTGCTCATGTGCGTACCGAAGTACTACATCCCACTCACGCCTACTCCACGCCAGATCACACCCGCATATAGCTTGGACAGTGTCAGCTGGGCGCGACCATATCATGGTAAGTCATACAAATGACTTATCTGCTGTTGCTTGAAGCATGCTTGCATGCAAAATGTAGCTGACCGCATCACACGCTATTGCAGCGCTGGTTGCATGCTGCATCCAACCATTAAGTTGCGATGATACTAATTGTTGAGTGATCTTCACAACAAGAGTTGAGTCTGTGTCACTCCGCAGGTCATGCTTCGCATCACAACAGTGCCAGAATCCTGTACTCCCCCAACACAACAGCAGTACAGCATCTCATGGAGGGCTTTGCCCAGCAAGCGGCCTGCCCTAGGGACCCAACTGCCCTGACCTATGGCAGTAGCTTCTACCAATATTTCAAATCTCGGCAGGAGCTGTCACCAGACTGTCAATCACAGCCACAGTGCTTCAGCAACAGCCAATGCTACCAGCATGTCATTGATCACCATCTGCTAGGCTTTGCTTCAGAAGACGAAGCAGTGAGCTATGCTTCAGAACACCCAAGACGAGTAGATGCAGCGCTTGTGTTCGGCGCTGCAGACTCCAACGCACCTCAGTTTGAGTACACAATCAGGATGAACCACACCCACATGCCCTCATCGCGTCAGCTGCTGAACCCATTTGATGTGTTACCCGATGATCAGTACAGGAGGTACTGGTTCTTTGCCAACTTGCAGCAACTGGTAGAGCAAGCTTTCATCAGCACAGCAACAGGCAACAGCAGCAGTCCCAATCCTGTCAGTGCAAGGTTTAAGCCATTTCCCTGGCCAGCTGTGACTATAGACTTAGGCGCAGCAGCATCTAGCATTGCTTTCAATTTGCTGCTGGTGTATTCCTTTTTGGCGCCGACCAGATCGACTGTGGCTAGCATAGTACGGGAAAAGGAGCTCAGATTGCGGGAAGGCATGCGCATCTTAGGGTTGCAGGTGAGTCCTGTATCAACTGGCATTCACAGCGTGAATGTTCTGCCTCAACATCCTGTGATTTAGTAGAGTAGTTTCCTTTTGAATAGTACTAATATGTTTTCAATCACAGCAGAAAATGCAGAAACTGATGGGCGAGTGTGGCACAAGTGGTCTCCTGAACGTGTGTGCAGGCAAAATTATGCACAAACCATGCACTGATACAGGCATTGCAGGAAAAAGCTCACAAAACGCGCTAGGATGTTTGAGTGTATCAACAGAAGAAGCATTTGGGCGTTCGGTATTCATGTTCAATGACCTGCCTATAACTCCACAACGCTATTGTCATCGGGCAGTACCCCTTTCAGCATTCCTCCATGTCTCCACTCCTCCATTTCTTCACTGAGAGAATGTCTATTGCTGCAGAATTCAGCCTATTGGAGTTCTTGGGCTTTGACCCATTTTTCCACTATGGCGGTATCAGGCGTGCTGTGCGCCGTTATTGGGCAGTACCCCTTTCAGCATTCCTCCTTTACGATAATGCTCAGCTTCTACTGGCTGCTGGCCTGCTCGCTGATCGCTTTCAGCTACTTTCTCAGCACCATTTTCTCCAAGTCAAGGGTGGCTGGAACTGTGACCGCTGTGCTGTACGCCTTAGCCATGATCCCTGGGTAAGCTGGTCACACTACAGCACACATACTTTGCATCATCTTTGCATGATGACAGTGCTGAAGGTAGAATCACATTTACAGCTTCTGATGCCAAGCCTGCAGTCTTACGGGGTCAAGGGCTGGACCCTGGCCTGCCTTCTGCCCCCTTCATGCATCACCCTTTTCTTCGCCATTGTATTGCTGCAGCTGATGTGATGCCCCTCCATTGGCTCCTCTCGTTTTGCACTAACCAAGCTCAAACATGACCTACACAGGTTTTTTGATGCCAAGCTGGGGGCAAGGGCTGGTCGCTGACCTGCCTTCTGGCCCCTTCAAGCATCTTGTCATGTTGTCATGCACCTTTAAAGCTAGATTACGATCTCAAGTTTCTGACATGTGTTCTAGCTTCTTTAGCTGTTTCTGATGCTAAGCCTGTTGGCTGGCATGCATACCTGGATGAATGATGTTGAATGGTGCAGGTTTCTCATGCCAAGCTTGCAGCCATATGGAGGCAAGGGCTGGACGCTGGCCTGCCTTCTGCCGCCCTCATGCATCTCACTGTACGCCAATGTGCTACTGAAGCTTGAGTCAGCACAGCGGGGGATCAGCCGAGAGACGCTACACTTGGCTGTCAACAGTCAAGACACTTTCAGTGCTGCACGAGTGTTTCAGATGCTGCTTGCGGACATTGTGCTGTATGCAGCCTTGACATGGTATCTGGATCAGGCAAGATCTGTGGTCTCCTTGGGTTTTGGTCTTAAATTTCTGATTTTATAACAACATCAAAGACGCTGCAGTGGCTGTAGAAAGTCAAGACATGATCAGTGCCGTTTGAGTTTTTCAGTTGCTGCTGGTGGACATTGTGCTGTATGCAGCTCTTACATGGTCTCTAGACCAGGTATGCCTTGCTCAACGCTGCATGAGCTGTCATTTTCAGAAATTTGATGTTTGTTTGAAAGGTTTTTTGAGATTGACTGTGGAAGGGCACTGTATTCATGACATAGCACACAGCGACAACTTGTGTCCTGATGTTGCACACAATGCAGCAATGCATGAGCTCACACTGCATAACTGTGCCCTTAGCATGAACGCAACATACACAACATAGACGGTTGGTGCTTTGTTCCAGGTCATGCCAAGTGAAGGCAGGCAAGGCAGGCCTTATATTTTCTTGTAGCAGCTGTCTTACTGGAGTCATATAAGACTGTGGAAAGGCACAGTTCTACACTCAACATGACAGCAGTGTACACATTACAATCTGTTACTGTTGCTTTGTTTCAGGTCATGCCAAGTGATATTGGGCAAAGGCGTGCCTTCTACTTCCTGTTGCAACCATCCTACTGGAAGCAAACGAGATTGGGCAAAGGTGCTGAGCCAGTTGAGGAAGATCCTGAGTCTCCCCTGATGAGCTCATCAGGTATGAAAAGTGCTTGTGCGCGGACGTATACATAGGTTTGACACAGCTTTGACCATGCTGACTGTAGAGGTCATTTGGGCTTCACATTGTCAATGTCTCAACAATAGTTTTGAGTGTTTGCATATGCACAGACCCTACGAGTTGGCAATGGCTGTTTTCACAGCATGTCAAAAGTGTCCGCTGACTGCTGACACACAGTCCTGTATGGCTTGCGTCCCAGATATCCAGCGTTCATGCTGGAGATCCTTCAGAGCATTTGTCAGCATCTTATGCTGGCATACGGCTGAGATCAGCATCAGCGTAGCGGACGTAATACCACATCTTCATGAACTCTTCTCATGCGTAATGGGAACAAAATTGAGGAAGTTTGTCCCAGTAGTGGAAAACGGGCACAATAACAAAGCTCAAAAATCTTTTTGCACTGTTTTTGCATCATTTTGCAATCAGCCTTGCCCTGTACAAAGGATGCAGAGGTCACAATCAGCCTTGCCCTGTACAGGGGATGCAGAGGTGTCAGTCAGCAGCAACAAGCTCAAGATACTCTTTGGCGTCATAGACGGGGATGTCAAGCACTTCTTCATCTTCCTGCTAAGCCGAGGGCAAAGTTACAGCAAACCATGCTTGCGTTGCATTCAAGTCAACATGGTTTGTAATACACAGGGCATGCGGAGGTGTCAGTCAACATCGACAAGCTCAGGAAGCAACACAATGACTTGGAGGCGTCAAGCATGCAGTGGACAGCTTGGCTTTGGCAATGTGTCATGGCATCAATGGACTTTGCTTTGTACAGGGGATGCAGAGGTGTCAGTCAGCATGGACAAGCGCAGGAAGCATTTCAACACAGCGGATGGAGGTGTCAAGCACTTGTCAATCTTTGTGCTAATTCAAGGGCAGAGTTGCAGACAACCATGCTTGCCTTGTAGTCAAGTCAGTTTCAACATGTTTTGCCATACACAGGGGATGCGGAGGTGTCAGTCAGCATCAACAAGCTCAGAAAGCATTTCAGCACAACAGACGGGGGCGTCAAGCATGCAGTGGACGGCTTGGATCTGGAGATATACCGTGGTCAAATCACCGCTTTGTTGGGGCACAACGGAGCTGGCAAGACAACAGCCATCTCCATGCTGACTGGCACAGTTCCAGTCACTTCAGGCAAGTCTGCCGACTCATTACAAGGCTTGCCAACTATGATCTGTTCACAGCCATTGCCAGCTGTTTGGCACGGTGCTAGTCACTGCAGGTTTGTCTTGTGGACATGCGCATGCACCACAGATGCCATGTGTGCTGTCGGCAAATGAGCAGTATCAAGCTAAGTCCTTTCATGACTCGGGCATGAGCATCAAGATTAGCATGAAGGCCATCAGGCAAGAGCTGACTTGCTTCTGTTTCAATAAAACAAGCTTGACCGGACCCGAGCTTTAGCACCTTGCTGTGCTCAATGTATATGCTTTTGCTGCAGGCAATGCAATCATCAATGGCATGCATCAAAACTAGCATGCATGCCATCATGCAGGACCTGGGTGTGTGACCCCAATTCGACATCTTGTGGCCTGAAAGTAGCACAAAGCCAGCTGAGTCAGACTTCATTCGTTTCTGCTGCAGGCGATGCGATTATCAATGACATGAGCATCAAAACCAGCATGCATGCCATCAGGCAGGACCTGGGTGTTTGCCCCCAATTTGACATCCTCTGGCCTGAGATTACAGTCAAGGAGCATCTGATGCTGTACGCTGCTATCAAAGGCTTCCCACATGAACAGCAGCTGACTGAAGCTACTGCAGCTGCACACAATGTTGGTGAGTCGAGCATCTTGGGTGACCCTGTCTCTTACTTTACTGACTACTGTTGCATGTTCTGTGAGATCCCAGTCAAGAAGCAGGTTGTGCTTTATGCTGCATCAAGGATTTCCTGCATGCTCAACAGCTGACTGGAGCCAGTACTGCTGCACACAATGCTGGCGAGTTGAGCATCTTTGATGACCTTGACCCTTATTCTACTGACTACTGTTGCATGTTCTGTGAGATTCCAGTCAAAGAGCACTTCATGCTGCAATCAAGGGCTTCCCACAGCAGCTGACTGGAGCCACTACTGCTGCACACAATGTTGCTGAGCCTTGTGTTTTGTCTTGCCTGTGTGATGTCTCTTTGCTAAGACGTGAATTTGTTCTAGATGTGGTGTTTCTACAAGTCTCTACATCAGACTGGATCACGCCGTATGCTGCATCAATAGTTTCTCACATGAACAGCAGCTGACTGAAGCCATTGCAGCTGCACACAATGTTGGTGAGTGACTCTTCTCAAGCAAATGCATGTCAGCTGCTGCAATGTGTATGGGAGTTGCTACAGGTTGCCTGTGCTGAATGTAATCAGCAAAGGCTTTGCACATGGCCAGCAGCTGACTGCAAGCAATGCTGGCCAAGTCCACAGCCTTTGCTGACTGCAGCCACTGCTGACCGTGTGCAAAGCCTTTGCTGACTGCAGCCACGGCTGCTGCAGGTGATGTTGATAAGCTAAGCATCTTAGCTTGCCTGTTTAGCATGTCAACCCACTAATTTGTTGTGTTTCTAGAAAACATATCCATCATTTTGCCTCATACTGTACGCTGCCATCAGAAGCCTCCTCATGAGTAGCAGCTGAGTGAAGCAAGTGCTGCTGCACATGATGTTGGTGACTCCCACTCCTTTCAATCCTTTATGTAGCTGCTGCTGTATAAATTGCAGTGCTGTCGACATCCCCCATGCTGTGGACACATGCTATATGCAGCCATGAATGGCTGTGTGCGTGAATAGCAGCTGACTGAGACCATTGCTGCTGCACATGATCATTATGAGTTGAGCATCTTGTCTTTCTGTTTCTTACGTTTACATTTTCAATTAGTGAGCTCTGCAGAAGTTTTTTTATCATGTTGCTTCACGTAGTATGCTGCCATCAAAGGCTCCTCACATGAGCAGCAGCTGAGTGAAGCCACCGCTGCTGCTGATGCTGCTGTGTTAGCGTTGTTGCATCAAACGTTGTTGGTCCAACCCTGTATTGTGCCTTTTGCGCTGCAGAACAGCCCAAGCTGTTTTCAGAAATCAAAGGCACTGCACAATAAGGAAACGTCACTTGCAATGCAGGTCTGCATGGAAAGCTGGACACAGCTGCTGGTGATTTGTCAGGAGGGCAGAGACGCAAGCTCAGCGTAGCTATTGCTTTTCTGGGCAGCCCTGCTGTTGTGTTCTTGGACGAGCCGACCAGTGGCATGGACCCATACTCCCGCAGGTTGGTGTTCTCTGCATTACTGACCTTGTTTGTAACTCAGGCGTTAACTGCCAGTTGTGAATTGGTTGAGAAGTGAGTGTTGAGAAGTGTGTGTGAGCCTTTTGTTTTTTTTGGGCAGCCAGGAAGTGTCTTCTTGGACGAGCCTACAAGTGGCATAGACCCATAGTCACACAGGTCGGTGCTCCCTGCATCATTGCTGTTGTCACTTTTGCCTTCCTGGGCAGCCCTGCAGTTGTCTTCTTGGACGAGCTTGCAAGTGGCATGGATCTGTACTTACGCAGGTTGGTGCTCTGGATGGCAATCAGCCTAGGTTGCTGATCTATGTTCTAATGAGACAGGATCAATATTTTAGCCAACAAGGAGCAATTGCACCGGCAACACATAAAGGGCAGGAGGCATATCTGATAGTATGCAAAGCATTGTTCGCTCATTGTCGTGAGCTGCTTGAATGTGCACAGGACCGTTTCCAGTTCCGATGCTGTTCCCAGTTCAGTTGTGGCCTTATTGCCATCATGGAATGCACATAGGCATTTCTGTATTCTGGATCAGAAGCAAAGTCACCGCTTGCTGATGCAGGTTCACTTGGGATGTGATCAAAAAGCACAGACGGCACAGAGCCATTGTGCTGACAACGCACAGCATGGAAGAGGCAGATGTGTTGTGTGACCGTATTGCCATTATGGTTGAAGGACGTTTGGCAGCTGTGGGTACCTCCCTTGACCTAAAAAGTCAGTTTGGGGTTGGGTATACCCTCACTGTGGTCAAGGCTAGACAGACAGCTGAGGATGGGCATCAGACTTCCAGGTAACATAAGCCGCTTCTGATGAACTTGCTCCATTTGAATCGCATGGGCAGCATCGGTAGTGACAGTTGGGCACCTTACCTGACCTGGAGAGTCAGTTTGGGGTTGACTATACCCTCACAATGGTCAAAGCTAGGCAAACACAAGATGATGGGCACCAAACTTCAAGGTCGGGCATTGCGTGCAGCGTTCAGGCAGTTGCTAGCAGTATGTGGCACCTCCCCTGCTTACAATGGTCAGTTGACAGTTTGCTGTAAGCACACTGTGGTCACGGCCAGATGAGCAAAAGTTGTTGGCGTCAAACCCCAGTTGAAAAGCTTACAATGATATCGCTGGGTCTGCTTAGCATCAATGCTCACCAGCAGCGCCAATTGGCACACATATTGGCCCCAAGAATCGCGTTGGACTGGCTTCACGCTCACTGTGGTCAAGACCAGACTCACATGACATGATGGGCGCCACATCTCCAGGGTGCAGTGTACACAGCATTCAGGTAATAGCACCAGATTGCATGAGTCTTGAATGCTACACTCAAGCGGCAGCAAACAGCGTGACACAAGCTGCTGTATCCTGTGTCTGCGGGAGCAGTGTGGACAGTGCAATAGAGGAGTTGGTCAAACCCATGTTCCAGCACCAGAGGCGGCACAGAATTTTCTTCCGAGATTCTCAGGGACGCAGTTGGCAGCCTTGCTTGACACCCTTTTTCATCTGTTCTTCACCGCGTTTCTGCAGGAATAATGTGGACAACGCGATTGAGGATTTGGTCAAATCCCATGTCCCAGCCGCCACCCTCAGCACCAGAGGCGGCACAGAACTGGCTTTCAAGCTGCCAAGGGATAAGTCCAGTAGCTTTGCTGCACTGCTCTCAGCACTCGAGCAGCGCAAAACTGAGCTGAGTGTGCTGAGCTGCGGCCTGTCTGTGACCACCCTTGAAGAAGTGTTCTTGAAGGTTTCAGCAGGCAGTGAAGCAGCTTTGGACCAAAAGCAAGCTGCTGAATACAGTCAGCCTCAACAGGCGAGTCCTTGATCCTTGGCTGGACTGCATGAAATGGTGCATGTTGCCTGTGTCTCATATCTCCATGTGGCTTGTTTGTGACTGTTCTGGAAGAAATTTTCTTGAAGGTTTCAGCGTGCAGTGAAGCAGCCTCAGATCAGAAGCAAGCTGCTGAATACAGTCAGGCTCAACAGGTATGCTTTGCTCAATTCAGTACAACAGTACCGACGATGACAGGTACTCAACAGGCAGTCTTGCAGGCAATGTCAGTACGCAACCATGACTTGGGTATGGCACAGCAGATGCAGGCCGTGGCGCATGCTGTCTGTGTCTCCATCAGGCTTGCTCTTGTCTTGCCTGTTTATTGGTATCCTCGCTGTTGCCTCAGCATTCAGCGTTGAGCATTGTCACGCTTGCAGGAGCATGTTGTGGTCATTCCATTCAGCAATAGTCCATCACCCTCTGTGCTGACAACTAAGACTTTTGCAGGAGCATGCTGTGGACATTCCGCCTAGTCATGGTCAGTCACTACCAGTCTCAACAACTCAACCTCCTCAGAACATAGATCAGCAGCCGCAACAGCAGCAGCAAGCCTCACAGAACACACAGCAGCAGCAGCAGCAGCAGCAGCAGCAGCAGCAGGGGAAATCGCAAGGGGCAGTGTTGTACTGGCGCCAGTTTTGGGCGTTGTTTGTGAAGAGGGCCATCAGTGCCAAGAGAGATAGGCTAGCAGTGGTGATGCAGTTGCTGGTGCCTATCCTGTTGGTGCTATTGGCACTCAGAGCTGGCAAGGCATCTAGCTCTCTGGTTCAGGAACCTTCACTACCAATCACAAGGTAAGCGAGTCACTGCTCGGTGTCTGTGTCAGACATGTGTTGAGCAGTGTTGTACTGGCGCCAGTTTTGGGCGTTGTTTGTGAAAAGGGCCATTCCTGCAAAGAGGGATAGGCCAGCAGTGGTGATGCAGTTGTTGGCCCCTATCCTGTTGGTGCTGCTTGCCCTTAGAGCTGGCAAGGCGTCTAGCTCTCTGAACCAGGAATCATCCCTGCCCATCACAAGCTACGCTTGCGGCATGCAATTCTCGTGCATCGCATCTTTGTTGTCACAGCCATGGCACATGAAAGTCTTTGTTTAGCTTGTGATGCTGCTTTTCTAAGCTCGCAAGGCATCTAGCCCTTGGTTTCAGAAAACTTTTTTTGCCAATTTTCACTGCCAAGGTAAGCTGCTTCATGCCCTGAAAAGCATACTGTCATGTTTACATCCTTGTTGTTGTGGCAGTGGTCATGCAGCTGTTGGTCCCTATCCTGTTGGTGCTGCTAGTCCTTAGAGCTGGCAAGGCGTATAGCTCTCTGGTTCAGGAACCTTCACTGCCCATCACAAGGTGAGTCAGTGACATGCTTCGAAGGCACACTGTAGCATTCAACCTTGTGAACTTGGCAGTTAATGTATTTTTGAATTTGTATTGCCTGTGTTGTTGACGCTTGGCATTCAATGGTAGTGCTTTGTGCAGGGATGTGATTCTATTGGACAAGCAAGCGGCCTTTGCAGCTTCTACAAACGCCAGGGTTCGTTCCAGCAGCCTTAGCAGCTTCCTGAGCCACCCCACGTGACCTGGTATCTGACATTGACTCTGGCCGATGCAGGCATGTGTGCCTAATGGATAAGCAAGCTGCTTTTACAGCTTCCCCAGGGGCCAGGGCTTATGCCAGCAGCCTCATCAGCTTCCTGAGCAACTCCCTGCATGTGACCTGGTGACTGACATTGACTCTGCCTGATGCAGGCATGTGTGCCTAATGGATAAGCAAGCTGCCTTTGCAGCTTCCCCAGGGGCCAGGGCTAATTCCAGCGGCCTCAGCAGCTTCCTGGACAACTTCCCTAGGGAGCAGGCAATTGACACTGGCGCAACACAGCTGTTCAACCTGCCTTTTGGCATCCTGAGGAACACGACTTTGGAGTCGTACTTGCTGAAGAACTGGAATGCTGGGCACAGGGCATATGACGCTGTGTTCATCAACAGCATCAGCAATTCTCCTCAGGTAATGGATGCCACTGAACAGAGCTGTTCATTTTGCCTTTTAGCATCCCAAGAAAAATGACTTTGGAGTTGTACTTGCTGAAGAACTGGAATGCTGGGCACAGCGCATATGATGCTGTCTTTATCAACAGCACTAGAAATTCCATTCGGATTTCTAATGCTGCGCTTGGCTGAGCTGTGCTGCCCTGTGTATGGCTGGGCTGAGCTGGGCTGTGCTGTGCTGTGCTGTGCTGGCAAGATCCTTGCAAGGTTTGCTGGCTGCCATCATGAGCCAAAACAATGAATTCGGTAGTGATGATTAGGATTTTCAAAACAAGAGATGATGACAACCGCAAAGCGGCCATAACATACTGCAAATTAAAAAATCAAAATGGCAGAAAAAACCAAGTTGTTATCAGCATCAACCAGCAAACACTTCTGCTGTTGCTGTTGAAGCATTGCAAACAACATGTCCATGTCTGCAGGTCTTGACCAATGACAGTCTGTTAGGCTACACTGTGTTGATCAATCAGACAGCCATCCACAGCCTGCCAGCTGTCATCAACCAGGTCAACAGCGCATCGTTACGGGCAGTCACAGGAGACTCAAGCAGGGGGATCTCGCTCACCCGGCATCCTTTGCCTGTGTTGCAAAGCGAGAAACGGCAGCAGGTCACCCAAGAAACAGGTAAAGTGTCTTCTCTGTGTCAGGACTGTCTCTGGGCATAGGAACAGGCTTTCTGTAGCGCTTTGCCAGTGGTGCAAAGTAAGAGATAGCAGCAGGTCATTCAAAAAACAGGTGAGCTGTCTTGCCTAGTCTTAGAAATGCTGTGTGCCTTATGGTTGGGTGCTTGTGATGCTTACAAGCAGGGAGGCGTCTTGACAAAATTGCACTTTCATACATGATGAGCTGCTCATTGCCTGCTGGAATCAACTCGCTTAGTTGCTGAGCTTCCTGTTCATCATACAGTAACTTCTCTTCGTGAGGAATCTCGATGCAGGGACATTCTCAGTGTAGAGACAATGCAATTAGCAACCAATCACTGCATTCTGACTGCAGTGGCACTTCTGAGTAAGAAGACTGCAGTGTAAGGGCAAATTTCCTTGGAACCAAAGCAGTCGTTACAAAGAGAAGTTACTGCAACAACAAGCTTGTAGATAACATGGAAGGGTCAGCAACGGTCAGCTTGGCTGCCCTAGAAAATGTTGCCGACACTGCGGTGTGCACTGGTCACTGCCTCAGCTTTGCATTTTTTATCACAATCTTCAATGACTTTGAATCTTGCACAGAATTGCTGTTGGTGCTGTAGGCAGCATGCTGCTGGTGCTGTTGATGACCATGGCCACAGCTTCCTTGTCAGCTTCCTTTGCTGTGTATGCCTGGTCTTCTTCATCACTGACTTTGCTGGTTGTAATTGTCCTCCTATTTTTCTTCTCCTTCATAACTCATGTGCTGATGCTGTAGGGAGTATGCTTCTGGTGCTGTTGATGACCATGGCAACGGCGTCCCTGTCAGCATCTTTTGCTGTCTTTCTGGTCAGGGAGCGTGCCAACAAGTCAAAGCATGTGCAGGTGAAATCCTGTATGAGCGCTATTAAATGGTTAGTCTGCATTGTGCACCTTCATTTCGTGCACCATCATCCTGTACAATAACAATCCTTGTTGAGTTTCAGCTCAACGACTGCTGAAAGTGACCGCAAGTAGAACCACTCAGCACGGGCATTCCAGTCTCAGCTTCCTTCAAGCACGTCACATTTGGATTCCAGTGGTGTATGCACGGTACGTTCACCTTGCGCTGTTGACGTGTTTGTAGCTGTTCATGCTTTAGTTGTGACGCAGTGATGTGAACAGCTTTAATGTGCAATGCAGATTGTGTCTGGGGCGCCCCCCACAGCCTTCTGGGGTTCTGTATACCTGTGGGACCTCATCAACTACGCCATCTCAGCAGCTGGTATGCTACTGTGACTCACAACAAATCCATTTGCATAGCCTGCTACCCTCACTCACACACCCATCCACACTCACAAGCTCGCTTGTTCACTCACTCATTGAGTCGCTTGCTCTCTCAGTCCCTCCTCTGCTCATGCGCTGGCTGTTTGCCTGCTTGCCCAAGTGACTGACTGATTGACTCACTGACTGACTGATTCATGGTTCGTGAATGCAGGCATGGTGCTGTGCTTCTTTGTGTTCAGCCTGACTCACTTCACCAAGACTGCATGTTGACGCTCTGAGCGCTGTAATGTTGTCAAATCTGCTCTACAATGTCAGCAACATACTCACAGCCATCGTTGTACAGTTGCATGTTGACAACTGATGATATTGGCTGCAGGCATAGTGTTGTGCTTCTTTGTGTTCAGCCTGCCCCAGTTCAGCGGAGAGCGCCTGACTGCAGTGGCTTGCCTGCTAGGGCTGTTTGGCGCAGCCTCCCTGCCCTTGACCTACTTCCTGCACTTTTTCTTCTTGGTGAGCCTCCTGTCTCTTGTCTTCTTGTACGAGTTGGCAAATGCTACCTGTCTTTGCTACTAGGATCCAAGCTTGAACAGCTGTATGATGGCATAGCGTTCAGGACTCATGGCAATTTCTGGTTACATCTTAGACTTGCATACTGCTGATTCACATTGCATTTAAACATTGCAGGACGCAGCTGAAAGTGTAGCGCAATTGAACATTCCTAGTTTGCTGTCTGAAATTCCTAACAACCTGGATCCTGGACATAATCCACACCTCTGTGCTCAAAGAAGTGGTGTTGAATTTCTGCCCAGCTTTCTGTACAAGTTCCTCAAAACACAAGTTGTATGCATTTCAGGACGAAGTGAAGGCCCTAGGGCGCCTGAACGTTGCCTACTTCCTAGTTGGGTTCTTGGGCTTCCTAACCACCTGGATCCTAGACATGATTTACATGTTTCTGCACAAGGAAGCAGTTTTGAGGCCAAATCAGTTCATCAAGGGGTTGTTTGGCACATGTGCCCCTCACTACCTGCTGTCACGGTGCCTGTATGACATATCCCAGACCTACCAGGAAGCTTCAGGGAAACCAAACACCAATCCATTCACATATGCTGTCACTGGCCGAGTCTTCATCATTTTATGCCTCCAAGCGGCAGGTATGGGGCAAAAGCTCTTCTTGCCTGTGGTACTTGCGCTAATTTGCAAGAGTAGAAAGCATTTGCTGGAAGGCAGTTTAGAGCGCTGCCAGTGCATGCGGCTTTTTATCACATCACACAAGTTGGCTGTGTCATAATGCATTGTCATCATTCTGACAGCAGTTGCTGCGTGCTGCCTCTGGACCACAGGCTATGTTTTCCAGCAAAGGCTTGTTGTGCTGCCTCTACAGCATATGTATGCAGTCACTCTGCTCCTGTTTGTTGCTCTGTTCCTTTGCGCAGTTGCTGTCTGCTGGCTTTGTTCGTGCTACATGGCGATCACAAGGGGTAGCTTCTCACATGAATGCAGTGTGTTGCACATGCATCATACTATGCAGCCTCTCAGCTCCTGAGGTCTATTTTTCAAATTTGCCGTCTGGTGTGAAGTTGCTCCCTGCTAGGTTTGTCTGTACAATATGGCTACTGATGATTTGTGTTGCATTTGCAGCATACTATGCAGCCACTTTGCTTCTGGAGGTTGGCTGGCTTCAGATTGCATATCATTCAATCACAACTTGGCTGAAGAAGAGGTTCAGTCAGCTGCAGCAGCGCCGGCTGACACAGCAGGGATATGAGCACACAGCTTCAGATTCCGCTGCTGAGGCTGCTGAAGATGAAGATGTACAGGAGGAGAGGATAGCTTTGCAGACTGGTATGCAGTTACTTGCACCACATTTGTTTTCATGCTGTCAATTCACACTGATGCATTGGTTCATCAAATCAACCAAACCGCACATGACTGACTTACTGCTTGACAATATTTCTCTCCTGGCTGGGGCACTTCCCAGCTGCTGATGTGGACAGCCCTGTCTGCCTGTGCGTCTGTGCAAGGCCTGTCTGACTGTGTATATAGGCGTGCAGCTATCAGGCAGTAGCAGTGGCAGGTGCTGAAGGGGCTGCAGAAGCAGTAGAGCCAAGCCAGTTCTTAGCTGCCCTTGGGGGCCATCAGAAAACAGCCCTGTTTGACTGTGCTTGTGTGCATGTCCTGGCTGTGCGCAAGCAGGTGCTGGGCAACAGCAGTGGCAGATGCTGCTAAAGGGACTGGAGAAGCAGCACAGTCAAGGCCGTTTCCAGATGTCCCTGTGGACGATCACCAAACAGCCATGTCTGATTGTGCATGTGTACGTGCAGGTACCAGGCAGCAGCAGTGGCAGGTGATGCTGAAGGGACTGGAGAAGCAGCACAGTCAAGGCCTTTTCCAGATGCCCCTGTGGGCGATCACAAAACAGCCATGTCTGATTGTGCATGTGTACGTGCAGGTACCAGGCAGCAGCAGTGGCAGGTGCTGCTGAAGGGCCTGGAGAAGCGGTACAATCAGGGCAGTTTCCAGCCACCAGTTAGGGCTGTTGATGGGCTGTGGTTGGGCATCCCTCAAGGAGAGTGCTTTGGCCTATTAGGTGTCAACGGTGCTGGCAAGACCACCACCTTCAGCATTGTCACAGGTGGACTTCTACTAAAAGCTAAAGTGAGTGTGATGTATTGCATGCAATGCAAAACTGACAGGGAGAGTTCTTTAATTCGTTGAGTGTCAGTGGTGCTGGCAAGACTACCACCCAAAGGTAGGCTTCTGTCAAAAGCTGCAGTGAGCGTGGTAGTTTGTATGCAACAGAGTTCCCACAATGAGAGTCCTTTGGCCTGTATGGTGTCAACAGTGCTGGCAAGACTACCGCCTTCAGCATTGTCACAGGCAGGCTGTTTTCAAAGGCTACAGTATGCATGGTCATCCTGTATGGACAGTGCTTTCGCCTTGTATGTGTCAATGGTGCTGGCAAGACCCCCACCTTTAGTATGCTCAATGCTAGGCTTCTGTTGAGAGCGGCAGCAGCTGAGCACAGTGCTGTTGTGTTTTGCAATGGGCATCTCACAGAACGGAAGCTTTCGCTTGTTGAATGTCAGCTTTGCTAGCAAGACGGTCACCTTGAGCGTTTCCGCCAATGGTCTTCTGTGAGAGACCTGCAGCAATTATGCTGCAAAAACATCACCGTAAGCATTCTCTGGAGCATGCTGTGAACAGCTGTTGCAATGGACTGATCATACCAATCTTCAGCATTCCCATGGAAAAACTGCTGTGCCATAAAAGGCTCTGCAATCGAGCAGCCATGCCAATCTTCAGCAAGCTTGACTGGTATGCTTGCTAAACGGCTGAAGCAATAAAGCAGCAAGCCTCAAAGTTTTGCTGTTCGACCCTGAGATGTCAGCAAGAGGCTCTCAAGAATGTGTATGCCTCGTGGTGATATCCCAGAGCCCTACAGCAACACTTTGTAGCTATGCTCTATGAAACACGAGCTGCTGGTGTCCTTTCAGGTAGACATTCATAACATCACCTGAGAATTACTGCCTGTGCATTATTGCTTGTGACCGACAGCAGCAGCGCAACAGACAGCACAGACAGCTTCAGCACAATCCCAGCTGCAGACACCCTCAGATCACTCAACTCACCAGTTGAGGCATACATTTGCTCATGATTTACGTCACAGGGCACAAACAAACGCGAGCTGCTGGCATGAGATTTGCTTGCATGCATTAAAACAAACATGACAACAAGCGTTTCAGTGTGTTGACAAGTGTCTGCACCTGAATACTGCTGGAAGGTCACAAAGCTTTGCTGTGGGACCGCTGCAACATCAACAGCCGGCCCTCGTACAAGAGCCTTTTGTTGATGTTAATGCAGTCCCTCAGCAATACTTTCTACCTTTGCTGCATGTAAGCTGCCAGCACCAGAACTCCTTGCATGTCCTGGCTCTGCTGTGACAGGAAGGCTTTCACTGTGTTTGCAACTAGACGCATCTGGTCTGTGCTGGAGTGCGATGTGTGGTCTGCTGCTGCTGCTGCTGCTGCTGACAGCTGCTTGCATGCAATAGCACAAACACAACAAGCAGACTTTTGACTGCAGGGCTTGCATGTGATGGCATACATATGACATTCCTCCTTTTTGGCTGCAGGGGAGATAATGCCAGATGAGGGGAGTGCCTTCATATGCGGTTTCTCCATGCAGAGGGAAATGGCAAAAGCTCGGCAGTTGGTGGGCTACTGTCCTCAATTTGATGCCCTAGCAGGAACCCTGACAGGCATGACCCACATCTTTTCAACTCGTGGTGATTGTGCATGATCTGGCCACAGTGTTGGTTGGCATCCTGTACCAATCTTTTGATGTAGCAGCAGTGAAGGTGTTGCATGTTATGTCCCATCTGACAATTGCATGAGCTGACACAGAGGACACTACTTGACAGCCACGCTAACATACACTTGGACACCTTATATGGGTCATGCAGCACATGTGCAAGACAAATCAAGCTGCCGCAAACATATGTCTGTGATAGCACAAGTGCAACATGATCATTCTCTGTGACTCCTCATAGCCCTCCCAATTGCAAAGTGTCAGCCAATGCTTGCAGGCAGGGAGGTATTACGTATGTGCGGTCACTTACGTGGCGTACCGGCAGCAATACAATGGTTGTGATAGCACAACTGCATCATGCACTCTTGCTGTGACTCCTACATCCTATTGCAAAGCCTCAGCCAATGCTTGCAGGCCTTACACATGCACAGTCGCTTACGCAGCGTACTGGCGGCTGCAACAAGTGCATCATGCACTTTTGCTGTGACTCTCACACCCTACTGCAAATTCTCAGCCAATGCTTGCAGGTCGGGAGGTATTACGCATGTATGGCCGCTTACGGGGCGTACCAGCACGTTGTTTAGAAGCCATGGTAGACAGGCTGCTGCAGAGACTGGGCCTAGGCCAGTACGCTGACCGCGTATGTGACAGTTACAGCGGCGGTAACAAGCGTAAGCTGAGCGTAGCTGTGGCTCTAGTTGGTGATCCACCAGCTGTCCTTATGGATGAGCCGTCAACTGGAATGGACCCTGGAGCAAAAAGATTTCTGTGGGATCTCATACAGAAGCAAGTCGTTGATGCGGGTGAGTCTGTGCTTTGTTTCTGCATGTGTTCTGCCTTATCTTGTACTGATGAGCCGTCAACCGGCATGGGTCCTGGAGCAAAACGGTCTTTTGTGCCACCTCATACAGACGCAAGTCGTTGATCCAGGTGAGATACTGCATGGCTTTTGGATGTCCTTGATCTTGACATTTTACAAGTTGTACATACAAATCAGACAGTTCCCTGCTTGTGAATGTGTTGATTGTGACCTGATGAGTCATTGATTGATGTCAACTGACATGGATCCTGGTGCAAAATGGTTTCTGTGGGATCTCGTACAGAAGCAAGTTGTTGATGCAGGTGGGTCTGTGCTTTGTATCTGCATTTGTTCTGCATGATCTTGTACTGATGAGCCGTCAACTGGCATGCATCCTGGTGCCAAACCTTTTTTTGTGGGATTGCGAACAGAAGCAGGTTGTAGATGCAGGTGAGACATGGTGCTGCTGTTGATTGCTTTGGATTGAGATCTTGTATGGAACTGAAACAACAGGCTGTGACTGCATGCTGCCTGTGTTCTGATTTGGGACCAGGTTGTGCATGCATCGTAAGGAAAGTCTTGCTTTCAAACGACTTGTCGCTCTTGTGATGGTGGTTGATGAAGCCTGTGGCCAAGATAGCATAGTTACCTAAATTCATGCTGTCCTGTTGAAAGCAGCGTTGTTTGTACATAGCTGATGCTGTACAAAATCAGGGAACAGCATCAGCCAAGTACATACGATGCTGCACTTGCAGTTCTACAGCATGGAGGAATAGTAGCTACGCTCAAAGTCAGCATAGGAAGCGCTGCAGTACTCCAATTTGTTTGGTGCTTCAGGCTCATTTGTTGTAAGGACACACTGTAGACTGACTTGTCACAGCATGAAAAATACCTGTTGAAGCGTTGTGTTTGGACTTCAGGATCAAATAATGCAAAGCACGTTGTGATGTTCGCTCTCCACAGCATGGAGGAGTTTGAGGCTCTGTGTATGCATATCACAAAGAGTAGGTGCTGCATAATGTTGAAGCAGGCGTCAAGGTCTTGTTGTTCAGCATATGTTGATTTCCATCGCATATCACCCAAACTGCTGCGCTTATAGGTTTCTTTCTGCTGATCATTGATTTGTGATGTGCAGGGCACACGGTCATCCTGACATCCCACAGCATGGAGGAATGTGAAGCCCTCTGCACGCGCATTGGCATCATGACATCTGGGCGCCTGCGCTGTCTGGGCACTGTTCAGCACCTTAAGAACCGCTTTGGTGCTGGGTACGTTTTCAACCATCCTTCAGCTTGTCTTAAACTGTCAAAGCGTCACATGTTGAGAGAGTTCCCCAAGCATGCTTCAGCTAGCATTGATTTGTGCAAGAGTTGTGCTTGAGGAAGCAGCCCCATGGTGATTTGTACCAACATGTGCATGATGTATACAATATTGTAGGGCAACAGTCCTGTGGCGGCACCAGAATCATGCTACTGTCAGTTCAAACAGGGGATGCTGATGTTGAGCAGCTGCCTTCTGTGTAAGCACTAGGGAGCTTTGATTGACTTCAGCGCATGGGAGTCTTACGCCAGCTGCAACAGTGCATTTGAGAGCAACTGCAGCCTGGCCATGATGCTGATATGTCTCTCAGCTGTGCTTTGGCTGACTGCAGATACTGCTTGGATATGCGGTTGCAGCCTGCCCATGTAGACGATGCTGTATGCTTTGTAGAGAGGCGCTGCAGTACTGCACAGCTGCTCAACAGGACTGCTGATCGGCTGTCCTTCAGTATACCTCAGGAGGTGAGCAATCGCCAGCAATTGCGTGGCTTTGACATGCGTCGTCACTCTTCATTTGGGCGGCCAGGTGCATAGACCGGCAGCTGTGTCAATGGGGCACAGAATTTATGCATACACAACTCTGCATGAATCTTGCAGCTCCTCAGGGCATGCCCACATGCACTAGCTTTATGAGATTTAAGATGCATTCCGGCTGCTGACTCACCTTGTAATGAATTTAAACATTTGCATAACGCTGGCGTTGGCGCTATTTTGCAGACATCGCACATCAGGGGAATTTATGAGTCAATTCCGAGGCTGCCAAAACTCAGAGGGCTCCTGTTCTACACATGACAACTGTTGGCAAAGATTGCTTGTTTCTTGCTTCGTGCATTGGTGCAGTGTGTTGGACCTGCTATGCTGCTCAAGGACAAGCTTGGCAGTGTACATAAGGCAGCAGAGACTCAATTCACCACTGGCATGTACAGATGCAGTGGATGCAAGTGCAACGCTGCTTAAGCAGCAAACTAACTATGTACATGTGGCTGCAGGGACTTGACTTACCAGCTTTGTTTGCTGCTGTTGAGGAAAACAGAACTGCGCTGCAGATTGAGGACTACTCCCTTTCGCAAACAACCCTGGAGCAGGTGTTTGTTGCCCTGGCACAGCAGAACACAGATCAGCAGACGCAGTAGCACAGCGTGCAACAGCTTAAGGCTCAGCATGGCCTTCAGCAGTTGCAATGCAGCGGATTGGTATATTGTAAAGCTCCATTTGTTGCAATGCAGCATATGTTCTGCAAAACTTGCAACAGGCAGCGTCACGTCATCTGTCTTGGAGCTCGCATTCGATTTCATTACATTTCATGCTGTTTTCCATCATGCTCAATAACAATGCACATGTATCCACATATGTTTTTAGCACTCGGTCACAACAATGTCACGTAATTGGAGCAGGCTGCATGGTATGTCATGTAATACATGAAGTTGAGTAGCACACTTTGACTAGCCATGGTCGAGTTGCAGCTTGGTCTGGATATTGTTTGATATTCGCTCAGACCACAGGTGATGTCATGTGTAACAAGTTGCAAAGTATGATGCGTCGCAGTGGAGTTGGCATGGTCTCGTTTATGCAGCATTTGTGTCCTGGTAAGGGCGGCAGTCCTGACTCTTATCTTCCTTGATGGGTGAGGCAAGGTCGCACGTTTCACACTCAAGTTCGTCCCTCCTGGCAAACTCATCGGAGCCTTGGGAAGCGCAGCTTTCAGCAGATCCTCGGGCGTTTGAGCTCTGACATGGTTCATTGGATTGACATGCGTTACGGGCGTGCGTTACGGCTGTGCGTTAAGGCCGGGGCTGCTGGAGATCGACGTTGGTTTCTAGTCGAGGTCAAGGCGCACCCACTGTAGCCACCATGGGGTACTTCAAGATGAAGAACGTCTCGGTCAGTGTCTCAGTGTCCATCGCTGATTGGATGCGCAGCCATGGTCACGCTGTGCGGCCAGCACTGACAAAACAGGAACGCGCGCAGCTGGCGGAATGCTTCGCGCTGATGGATGGGGATGGCAGCGGCGCGATAGACGTTGACGAGTTGTACAAAGCTTTTCGTGTGCTTGGACTGCACGTCACCAAGAAGAGCGTTTCCGATCTGCTCGCCCAAGTAGACTCCGATGGCTCAGGTGCGCATCATGTGATTATTGCATGGCGTGGACATACATCGCGGAAACATGTAAACATACTTCTCAGTCACTGCTTGCAGGTGAGGTGGAATTGCCGGAGTTCATACAAATCATGACGATGACTAGAGAAGCTGAGCAAGAAGCATCGTTTTGGGGGGACGGAACTCCCAGAAAGGAGTCCCAAGGCGATGATGCAGTTCCTCTGCACTATCTCACAGCAGCCTACAGGAGGAAAAGAACTTTGGATGCAGTCATGGACCCAGTGCTGCGACAGGCATATGTTGATGCACCGGTCAACGCCATGAGCAGGTGAACAGCATAGACGTTGAGCTATGCAAATCAGGTTCAACTTTACCTGTAGCATTGCAATATGGCATTGTGCTCTAGCACCCTGACTGCGTCTAGGACAGTACTAATGATGAACTGTTGTTGCTTGCGGGGCATACATGACCAGCATTGAGAAAATCAGAAAACGAAGACAAAAGGAAAAGCGAAACCAGCATTGCTATGGTTGCGTGGCAAAGCGCACCGTTGACAGCAGCTTCAGTGCATTGATTGTGCTTATGCTTTGAGGTGACTCACTCAATCCTTTTGCAAAACTAATTGCTGCAGCAGTGTGTCATCCTGAGTCTTTTGCCCGCATTTTGGACATGTACAGGCTACCAGAAAAGAAGTGGAAAAGAAAAATCACAAGGCATCACAAGGGGAGCGTCTGTTGATAGAGGCTGCCTAGAAGGCCACCTGACTTCAAATCAAGACATGGGCTCACCCTGGATCGACATTGTGTTCTACCTGACTGCAGTGCGGTGTTTGCGGGCAATGATGACGAGCCTGCGATGGACCTTTCAGCCAGCTTTAGGCAAACCATGAACTTTGCTGCAGGTCAGAACATTGATACTCATGTCACTGTCATTATAACACATACATACTATACATGTACCACACATGTGTTGCCATAGTCCTGTTACTGTCGTGATGACACATTATGTATGATACAGGTATAGCATGTATGTGTTAGGCAAATCATGAACTTTGCTGCAGGTCAGTGCACAACAACGTCAATACTCATGATACTGTCATGACGACACATGCATACATACGATACTCATGTAGCTGTCATGGTGACACATACCTTGCATTTGCACTGGCACAGGTGTCAAATCAATCAAATCAGGCAACACATACATGCGATACATGCTATACATGTGTATATGTGTACACACATACACACATGTATAGCATGTATGCGTCACGAGAATAGTGTTCTCAGGTGCTAGGGATGTGAGGCCATGCATTGTCTTGCCAGGTCGACACATGCTGAGATTGACTCTTTGTTTCAGTCATATGCAATACACGCTGTTTGATAGCTATGCAAAGGTGCAAAGGCTGTTCTTTAGACACCAAGCATAATTCTTTCCGTTGCAGCCCCGGCAAGGGGAAAGAGTTGATATAAACTTATACTTATACATATGATATGCAGGGCACACAATGCCTCTATTCATCATTTATGACTCAAGCTATAGATTTGACATACTGCAATTCCTCTTGATAACAACTGCTTTGGTCACCGTCTTCAACATTCTTTGACACCCTTACCTTGAGTTGACCTTGGTCATAAATATTTCTGCATTTTGAACGCACCCAATTGCATTGTCCATACTTCAAATTTGCCCTTATGCTGAGTGTCACGATTAGGAGAAAGTAGTTGTATAGTAATCTCTTGATATGAGGACAGTCACGATAAGGACATTCTTGATGCAAGGACCATGCAACTGGGAACCAAGCGCTGCAATCTGACTACAGTGGTACTTCTGAGTAAGGACAATTCAATGTAAGGACCATTTTCTTGGTAACCGGTGCAACTGTTATATTGAGAGATTACTGTATAGACTCAAAAGGCAACTGTGCAGAAAATCCAGAGGGGCCTGTGGGAACTTTGTTCAGAAGCTTGGCTGTCGATAGATTTACACCAGACCCTGAAGAAGAAGACCTGTACACACCCACAAATCAGTTTGACCGGCAGGCCCGCAGGTGAGCACCTGCACCAGAAATGATGTGGTAAAACCTGAAAAGTCACAATGACCTGTCCAGATTGAGTAAACAACGCAAATTCTTTGTGAGGAGGGGGAAATATTTTGTCAGATTGTCACAGTGATGCAACATTGCAAGCACCCAGCAATGCGACATGTTGACTGCTCTTGCATGCGTTGTGTCCAAACTACAATAATGTTACAGGGCTCAATCCTTCAGACTCAGCAACACAAAACAAGCCTTGCTTGTATGTGAATGCTGAAGAAAAGGTCAGCTCACAGAGTTTTGTCTGTCATTTGAGCCCAGCAGCACTGACATATGCAACATGCACAGCGTATGTGCCTGTGACTGGGTGCATATCTGCGGTGCATGGAAGCCAGAAATGCAGAAAGGTTGCCCCCGCTCCTTACCAATACACCAACCAATCAATAGAACTTGTAATCTGGGGTAGGGAGCCAGATGTCACTCATCGGACTTCCTGGCTTGAAATACATGAATTGTTTAGCAACCAAACGCAGCTGCCTTGCCATTGTGTTGCAGGGAGCAGATTGAGCAAGCAGTACGGTCTCGCTTTGCAGCTGAGGAGTCTGACTTGCAGCATGCAATTGGTAAGTGACGTGCACAGTTACACTTGCAGATTACAGTGCTGTGTCAACTGAATTGTCGTGCTCTGTGTGCTGTTGGGAGAATTGTGTTTGACATTGATCAAGGGTTGCTTGGCTCCCCGGACTCAATGCGCAGCAGCAATGGTCACGAAGCACGTGCACTGCTGCTGAGATTTTGTCAGCGCCAAATCATCATGAAGTTGGCTGGTAAACAGAAATTATGTTCTGTGGCAACATCTCAAATGGATGCATGCTGCCATTGCTGATCTTGCCTTAGCTATGCAGAGCAGAAGCAGTGGCTGGGCTCCAACAGGGCAAACAAAGCTGAACACAGCAGCATCAAGCATCAGCAGTCTAGCGTTACAACAGGAACCTGTGCTAAGCCTGGTGTCTCTCTGGTCAAGGCTGGTCAGACAGCAAAGCAGGCCAAAGTTGGGGTGAAGGCTCATGCTCTCAGAAAACCTTCTGCCGACGCCTTAGCAGAGTCTGGTGCAGCGAGGTGATGCTCATCTGTTCACTTGGCATGAGCCCTTATTGTTGCTTGCAATTGCATCTGCAGATATCTTGAGACTTTAAAAGCAAGAGGTGATGCCTAATTGTTCACTTGGCATGTGGCAGCCCTTGTTGCTGCTTGCATGTGCATCTTCAGATGCCTTGGTAGACTTTGATTTACAAGGCAATGCTGGTCGAGTCACTCAACATGGAGCAGCCCTTATTGTTGCTTGCAAGTGCACCTGCAAACGCCTTGATCAAATCTGTGAAAGAGAGATGCCACCTGTCTGTCCATCTGATGTATGCTTGCAGAACTCACTCACAAGATTCTGGTCAAGCATCGCTCACAGACCATCCTTATGCTCACTCACGCTCAGTCCAAAGCGTCATGCTTCAAACTATCGCGCCTTGTACTGATGACATGGCTGTACAGCCGTGATGACCAGTTGCCTGGTGACATTACACTGCAGTCTACATTGACGCTCATCTGTCTCACAGCCTTGTCATACATGTAGAGATGTACATGACAGTTGCAATTCAGAAGAATTTTCAGGCTGGTGTTGCGCCGCTCTCATGGCATGCTGGTCTTGTTCCTGACAAGCTGTGATATGTGGTCTTTTCCCTGCGCAAATGCCTGTGCAATGTAAGGTGTTGCACGTACAACTTACAACTGTATGTGTAATTTGACACATATATTCAAAACTGACGCAATGTCACACGCAATGTGAGAGACAATGTGAAATCTCAAGCAGCCTCATTCTCACCCAATTCCTGTGTTGCTGCAGGGGGGACGAGATCAACATGATGTCAGTGACTATGCTTCTTTGCCGTAGTCCAGAGCTGGATCCAACAGCTCTGGGTCACATGCACCTTATCTCATCCACCACCCTTAGTAACTCGGTTACTCCGCCTGACAGGGCCAGATCTCCTGATCATGTCAGATCAAACAACAGCGTTGACTCATTGGGGCAGAAAGGGCTCATCAGCCTGAGGGCTGTACCAAAGGGCAGAGGGGCTATTGTGCCGCATTCTGTGCATCTGAGAGATCTGCATGGTTTGAAATTCAATGCAGCTTCTCAGCGTGGCTCCACAGCATGCACAGCAGGCCATGCACAGGCAGCAGTCATGGGTCAGCCTGCTTCAGTTCAGCTTGCAGGGCTGACAGCACAGTCAACAGCAGCAGCAGGTGCAAAGTTTGACCTGCATGACCAATCACAGCAGTCGGCAATGCAGCTGCCAGCTGGCCTGCAAAGCCAGCTGCAGCTACCTGGTATTGCAGCAAATTTGAGAGGTAGTTTAGTCAGCATTGCAGCACATCATGCTGACCTGGCAGCATGCATGCTGGCTTCAGACATCCGCATGGACAGAGACGCCGTTAGCAGGAATGAGTCGCCAGACTCAGAGTTACATGCAGCTCAGGGGTCTTGCAGCATGCAGCTGCCAGCCCTTGACTCAGACAGAGTTGGCATAGCAGCTACAGGGACAGATCAGTCACAAGGCCCTTGCAGCCTTCAGCCCTCAGCAGCAGATGCCCCGCTTGTGCGCAAAAGCAGCAATGTACGGTTCATGCTCGACAGCCAGAAAGATGACACAGATTGTGCAGCATCCTGCAGTGGTGACATAGCTGTCGATGAAACGCACTCAATCAGCCAGAGTCCAGCACTGTCAGAGGTTCCTGGTTTGCATGGCACTAGATCAGTGTCATCACTGTCTGCTGCTGGGTTACTCAGGAGTGCTCTGAAGATTACTCTCAGCGGTGCCTCTTCAGCTTCTGCAGTCAGCTTTGCAGTAGATGATGGTACCAGCAGTCAGGCGCAAGGAGTAGATCAGGAGCGTGGGGAAGCCCCTCTCAAGCAGGCCTCTGGATCGTTTCCCTCTTGGCTCACTGAAGAGTAAGCTCTTGTAATGCTGTGCATGTGCGTGTGGACTCCTGGCATGCCCAGTACTGACATTGGCTTGAAATGGGCATGTTACACCCAGATTTTGGGCATTCAAACTCTCGCCAGATGAGTTATTTATTTTTGTTATATTTGGGGCCCATTGACATTGAAGCCATGACACTGTGGACGGTCAGGGTTCAGGACCGCACATTTCACTCGATGTTGTTGATAGCTGATTCCCTTGAGCTTTGAGCTGATCTGAACGCGTGCCGTGCGGACTCATAATGACTGAATCGCTGGCCTGTTATGCAGAGACAGTGAAGCAGCAGTGGAGCAGCAGCAAGAAGCAACAGCCGAGTCAGATGACCTCAGTGAATCAGATGAGGCAATGCCTGAACAGCTTGACAGTGCGTTGATGGCCAAAGGTGCAGCTGCAAATCAGGCATGCAGTCCTCAAGGTGATCAGCTGCAAGCTTGCAGGCAACCCTGATGTGCAGTTTTGTGACTCTGCTGGCTGGGATTATTTGTTACAGTTCCGCTCCAAAAACGTTGTTACAGAGCGCATATGGGATCGACAGCATCGCTAGCTAGATGGCGAAGTGCTGATTCCTCACACTGCTAGATCATTGTGAGAACCTGATTGCAGTGTTGGGTGGCAACTCTGCATGGCGTGTTGTGATTTGTGTGCATGCTGTGCAGGGGCAAAGACAGATTCAGGAACGCATCCAGTGACCTTTTGGGAGAAGCGCAAAAGAATGACTGCGAAGCCTTCAGCAGTGCAGATGAATGCCCGTTTGACAGCAATGCGTCAAGTTGCAGGATGTTCCTGATGTAGATATCTTCCCATCAAATACTGTGTCCACAACTATCTGCATGGTTGTACCGCAAATCATAACAGATTTGACCAACACTGTTTTGCCTTGGTCAAAGCAGTCTCAACAATACATGCTGCTGTGGCAGTGTTGCGCACACTGGTGACTGCTGCTGTTGTGCTTCGTATACTAGACTTGAGGGCACTCAAACTGCCAGAGCTGTTTGGACATGTACAACAGCTGGTCATTATTCTCCTCATTATGACACAAAACTTCTGAAATGACGCAATGGCAGCGTCTGAGTAATGTACATCAGAGGATGTAGCAGCAGAATGTGCTACTCTCATTTTCCCCTGTTGCCTGACCTTAGCTGGTTTGACATGTTGCGGGCCGGCTGAACGCCAGTGAAGCAACTGCAAGTCAAGAGGCTCTGCACTCCCTGACCAATCAATCGCCAGCCCTCAAGACTTTGCTCAAACATTGAAGCTGCACGTACACATGCATGTGAATGCACCAGTGCTGAATTGAACACTGAAGATGCGTCATTGCTGGCACAAAGCGTAAGCTTACGCATAGAGGCTGTGGTGTCAGGCTTGTCACTGTCTGGGCCATCGGTCTCTACGATAAGCTTGTCTGATGACTGTTGTTCGTGCCTAACTCCAGCCGCTGTACTTGACTCTGAACGCTTGTCTGTCAACATCTCCTTGGTCGGGCTCTCTGTAGCATACAGCATGCATCGCAGAAGTGCCACTTTCAGTTCACAAGCAGTCTCAGGCATGCCGTACCATTGACGCTATGAGTGCATTTGCTGACACAACTCATCAGCTCCAATCCTTCAGTCAGGCAGGCGTCTTGGCGCTGCTTAAGCCACCAGAGCAAGGGCCCCAGATACTGTTGCACAGGACAGCATAAACGATGATGCCGGGAACACCAATGAGACCTGCGTTGTCTCCGGCAATGGACACGCGGCCAGGTATATGCTGCACGCAATCGATCAGAGTGATGAAAATGCGCTCGGAAATGCGCATGAACCTGTCCAAGAGCAGCTCACTGAAGTCGAATTCTGAAGAAGAACTTCACTCTTCTTGGCAAAGTCAAACCTGCAGCAGTGCATTGCCGCACTGCCGACTGCTTTTTGCATCTGTTTGCTTTGGGCATCATAGCTGCGTGGAGGCGCAAATTGCATTGCTCACCAATCAGCATGCAATCGGGCCCGAACCTGTGATTCACTGTCGATCTCAGCTGTACATACACAAGCAGTTGCTCCGAAATGTCTGAAACTGGCTCGAAACGATCGCTTGCTGAGGCTAGAAGACAAAAGTTGCTGGCTCGAGGCAAAGATAGATTGCAGCAAATCACTCACGGACAAGCCTCAAGTGAGCTATCCCTTGTGTGGCTTGGCAGCTGATCTACCACGTTTTGCTAACAAATATACGTCAGTACACACAGAGATGGACGCAAGTCAGTCTTCTGAAACTATCAGTCGTGAAGTAGAAACAGCAGAAAGGCCAAATCCTGAGCAACCTGCTTCCCCTTCAAGCCGCATAGCCCTATCCCCTTCTGACAGAAGCCTGACAAGGAGTCAATTTCTTCCAGTAGAGTCCACATCTCCTTTGCAACTTGATGCTCAGCAGCAACAGACTGATCAGCCAGATGCTGATGGAACAGATGCAGATCAGCTGTTATCTCCGCCTCCAAATTCTCTCTGGAAAACACCTAGAGCCACTGACAGGTGCTTCACCCCTCATAGTCCAGCAGCACCGAGCGCAGGCAATTGCTGACAATAACAAGGAAGGACTGATTACTCCTGTGCAGGCCAAAGTTCGATGCTGGTTTCAATGATGCATCAGCACCTCTTGTAGAGGAATCTAAGCTTGCAACTTGGGCCAAATACAGTCAAGATGCAGCAGGCAGCTCTGATGCTGGACGTAACAACCAGCTCAAGTTGAAACGCATCACATGGCATCAAGTAAGCATAGCCTACATTAGTCTCCAGAAGCAAGCAGCCAAACTTTTAAGCCAAAGATCAGTGCTCAAGCATACTACATGAATTGTTGCAGGCTGTCATGGCTGCCATCCAGTCCACACATTTGCTGCGATTACTGGCAGCAGTTGTGCTTGTGATGCTGCTGCGTGCTGCTAAGACAACGATGTACTCAGATACAGAACCTACCAGCTGGCAGCGCAGCATCATGCATGATCATGACGTTCCTCCCCTGCTGCTGCTCAGTGTCCTGCAGCTTTCAGCAATTCTGCTGCTTGCCAAGATGTACCATGATACACCATCCACAGCCCCCAGAAAGGTGAGCCGATGCTTTGCCCATTGCTTTGCTTGTTTATGTTATTTGTAGTTGGCCGTGGTGAGTAGGCGCATTACAGCTAAGCGACATGTCAGCTTTTCATTGCTCTGTGCATCTCTATTGCAGTGAAAGCATGACCTCCTAAGCATGCTGCATTGCATGGGTGGTAGTATGTGGCTTGTTTTGTTCTGCAAGATGTGTGACATGATTCACATGTAAGGCATATCATATTGTCTGAGTTGATGCGGCAATTAGCTTTATTTGACCTTTGTCCCTGTCAAAAACAGATGGCATTGGCATCCAGGTTCTGCAAAGACTCGCAACACATGATGGTGAAGATGGTCAAATCGGCTCTTTTGTCAGGAAGGCTGCCGCTTTCTTGGCCCCTTCGCTGCTGACCTCCTACCAACAACTCGTTCTTGTTTGGACCACAGCTAAGGCTGTTCTTGATGGTACCTGCGTGTTCCTGTTAGCTGGCATGCTGTGTCACGCAATCAATGTAAATGTACAGCAGTAGTCAATGAGGTGCTGCTGAAAGCATAGCATGCACCCATGAGATATTGCAGCAGCGGCCGAGCAGAGGCATGGTGCATAATACTACTGCCCATGAGGTAGGTGACAGTCCTGCGGGCAGTGCTAAATGTGTCATACATCAGGATCGTGTGACTCAATGCATATGACTCAATGCCATCTGGCAGCTTAAGGCCGCTGCAGGCATGCGGGACAGGTGTCTATGTTTTGGGCTGGCAGCAGCGAATGCATGCCGACAGCAAACACATCTGTCAACAACACTGACTACGATGCACGAAGACAAAAAGGCAGATGTGACAAGCACCCGGTCCAGCAGCAAGTCGCAATGCCCCTGCAGAAACAGCTGGAAGTCAACAAAACTAGAAAAGAAAGTGATACTGATGCAGATGACACGTGGAACATCGTAATGCTTACAAGGCAAGCTGTGATCACTGGGTGCAGCTTGCCTGTGGCAAAATTAGAGTGTTGCTGGAGCTGTAGAAGCTTTTGCATACTGCTGAGTGTCTAATGCATTCATTTGATGACTGTAGCACTGTCAAGTTGGGAAACATCCTGCAGACAGCCTCTGATAGGCTGCACACACTGCCAAAATCTGCGATGCTAGCTGCATCTAAATCCAGCACACATAGTCATTGCGCACTAATCAGCTGTAGGTCTTAGAAATGCATCTAGACTGTGGTCTTGAAGTATTGGAAGATCAGCCCATCCTGAGTGTGGGCCTTGAAGAATGGTGCAAACACCAAAGACTCAACAGCCATGAGCTTGATGAGGATGTTGAGGGAAGGTCCTGAAGTGTCCTTCAGTGGGTCACCAACAGTGTCACCAATGACAGCTGCCTTGTGGGCGTCTGATCCCTTGCCACCCAACTCACGTGCATGCTCAGTAGCACCAGCCTGCAATGCACACACCATTCATGTGCCTGCTGTGACATGGCAACATGCAGGAGAGTTGATGTGCAGCCAGAGCTGCAAAGGCACACTTTGACATTGGAGCTTGACGGAGCATCAAGGTTGCAGATTCACAAGCCCAGGGGGCCTCATATTGCCCTCACATCAATACACAAACTTGCAGCAGAGATTTGCTTTGATGCATGTTTTGGCAACATACCATGCACCTCATGGCACAAACATACAGTCAATGCGCGTCATGCGCATTGTCAGCAAAGAGAAGATATGGCAGAGACTCACCTCAACGTATTTCTTGGCGTTATCCCATGCACCTCCAGTGTTGGACATGGAGACAGCCATCTGCACTCCAGAGACCAGGGCACCAGCCAAGACACCAGCCAGGGTGCGGGTGCCAAACAGCACACCCACCACAACCGGGGTCAGCATGACCAGGCAGCCAGGAGGAATCATCTCTGACAAGGAAGCCTGTGCAATGAAGAAGAAATTCAGACACGATGGCATTGGCACAAGCACCACAGCTGGGGTCAGCATGACCAGACAGCAGACATGATCATCTCTGACAAGGAAGCCTGTGAAAGGAACAAGATTTTGCGCATGTCCACAGTAAGGGATGGAGAATGCTTCTGTGGCACTTGGTGCACAACAGAGGGGCAGAGTGTCGCAGCTACATCATTGGTGCAGGCGCCTTGCAATTGTTGCACAGTGCACCCACCACAGCTGTCACACACGCAGTGGTCACAAGTACTGAAGGGTACTTTCTGCAACAGTCGCACAAAACAAAATGCCACCACGCTGCTCAAGGTGTCATGCCTGCCGTAACAAAGGCCAAGGAATGGACGCAGTGGAGATCTCATAACAGTGGCAGCAGTCAGGGTGTCCACAGCCCTTGATCAAACATTTCATGACAGAGGTCAAAAGACATTTGGTTGACAGGCCAAGCATGTGAACTGCAACAGCCCAAGACGATGCGATAGCGCAATCCATACCGCAGTGGAGATCTCAACACATCGGCGGTAGTCAGGGCGGGCAGTGCCCTCCATCAAACCAGAGATGGTGGAGAACTGGCGGCGAACTTCCTCAACCATGGCCAGGGCAGCCTTGCCCACAGACTTCATGGTCATGGCGCTGAACCAGTAAGGCAGCATGGCACCAATCAGCAGGCCAGAGAAGACCTGCATGCAGGAAGCAGCACGGTCAAAATGCTGTCTCGACAAGCCATACAGCACCAGCAGTGCCCTCCTAGTGAAACCTAAGATAATGGAGAACTGGCAGCGCACTTCCTCAACCATGGCCAGGGCAGCCTTGCCGACTTCATTGTCATGGCGCTGAACCAGAAAGGCAACATCGCACCAATCAACCAATTATAGGACATTTGCACACAGGGGAACTGCTGATGGGAGGCTGTTGCCACAAGCCACACGGGTGCACAGATCAGGTCAAGGTCATAGCGCTGAACCGGTACGGCAGTATGGCTCCAATCAACAAATCAAAGGACACCAGCATGCAAGGGTTGCTGATGCCCTACACAAGCACTGAACTTAACAGCTGCATTCACCTCATGCACAGTGTGGCAAGATGTTGCCGATTGATAGACCAGAGAAAGATTTACAGTGCGTCTTCGTCAGCCATACAAAGTAGCAACTGCATTCCAAGTCATGACTGGATGATGGCAACCATCAACAGAGCAGAGCCCACAAACGTGCAGAAGCTCCATTCACACAGCCTGCATATGTGCTCTGCTCTGAGGCTGACATTCTGCGGCCATACTGGCTGCAGTAAATGTTTATGCCATACTAGCAGACTGTAGAACTCACAATCTGCTATCCAGCCCATTGCTACAGCAAAACACAAAGAAGCCAACACTTTTCCCCCAGTGCCCGCCGCCTCACTTTACTGTGGCCACAATGTACTGATGGCTATCAAGTGATTGATGCAGTTGTTGCCAGCAGTTTCAAGGTTGCCAGCACTCACAGCTAAAGCCACATTTGATCACAGGATCATTGTGATCAGCTAGAGCTAGCAACACTCGCAGCAAAGCTGCTGTGAACTCTGTGAGGCCTGCTGCCAGCAGTGGCAAGGCTGGGATACATCAACACAAGTCGTGCAACCTAAGACACTGCATTGCAGCAGGATTATAAAGACAAGGCACTATGCAGCTTTAACACTACGTCAGGCAACAATCACAGTCAACAATCACAGTTGATACGCTACCGCCAATCATGCGAGCTGTGGCCAGACACTTTGATGTGCATGACTTCAGGCCTGTTGGACACACCTCAGGGTCCAAAATGGAAGAGTCGGCAACAGTGATGTCAGCCTGTACGACGTAGGCGCCGAACAGGGCCAGGGACACAAGAGCAGCTGAGCCGATGGCGAAGCCCTTGCCGATGGCGGCGGTGGTGTTGCCGGCAGCGTCCAGGGCGTCGGTGCGCTCGCGGATGTCCTCTCCCATTGCGGCCATCTCGGCGATGCCTCCAGCGTTGTCGGAGATGGGACCGTAGGCGTCAATTGCCAAACCTGCAGCAAAAGAGAGTAAGCAGGCGACGACGGAGAATTGCCTCCAGCATGGTAAAAAACAGGATCACGGGCAGCAGTTGCCGCATCTACAGCTTGTAGATGTATCAGCAAAAGAAACAATATGAACATCAAGCAGACTGACCATGCCTTTGTTGCCGTACACAAAGATGATAGAAGCAAACTCACAAAATGAGAAGTGGCGTTCCTGGGCGTGCATAGACACAGCACATGTAATGCAACGCTCTGATGAGGAAAACTTGTCCACCATCTATGGGGTTGCATGCAAACACACACGCTCAAAAAAACCTGCATGCATGCACGCCCAGCATACATTCTCTTTCAAGCAAACACATATCAGCATATTCACCTGTTGAGAGGGTGGTGAGCATGCCCAGGGCAGCACACGCAATGCCGTACATGTGAGCCAGGGTGAAGCTGACAAAGATGCACACGGCGATCACGATGCAAGGAATGATGGCGGACTTATATCCCAAGGCCAAGCCAAAGATGATGTCAGTGGCAGCGCCAGTCTTGCAGGAGTCAGCCACATCCTGCAGTAGCAAGTGTGAAATTTCAGACTTTTGATACGAGTGGTGAATGTTTAGCTTGACATCATCGTCTGTGCAACCACAATTGTTGAAATTTTCAGCTCTGCATCAGTGGTGCAACTGCTACAACATTGATGCAACCCTGCTGCAACCAAATCTCACTGGATGTGGGAGGGGTGCGTCACTCTCAGTCTTGCACAGCTCGAGTGCCCAATCTTTGTGGTGAGCTGTGCAAGACTGACAGTGATGCACCAACTCCACATTCAGTGAGCTGTGCTTAGGCTTGCCAGACCATGCACCGGCACAGCAAGGAATGAACAGACTGCACCCTGTCTGCAATAACAAGAAAACAAGAAATGCCAGACAACTGCAGCTGCTGATCAGTTTGGCTGCAGACAGGCCAAAACACAGGCAATAGCTGAAAGGCTATTTGCGCATGTATTAGCAAACAGGCATCAGCCCATGCCTGGGCTTTGGCAAACTGCATACCGTTAATGAGCCCTGTTGACTTCCCATCCCTTCAGCAACACGATTTCAAGCAGACTACAGCAAATGAGCACAGCCTGACAAAGAGTCTGCAAGGAAGTGAATGGTCAGCAGCCGCAGACCAAGTGGTGACACTTGCTTTGCCTGCACTCGTACTGCTGGCCAGTAGCACACAGGACAATCAGCCCTGTTGATTGCTATGTCTTTCAGCAACTTGACTTCCAGCACACTAGAGCAGCTGGGCACAGCCTAGCAAAGGGTCTGCAAGGAACTGTATGGTCAGCATCTACATGCTAGGTGCTGAAACATCGTTCTGCCTGCAGGCTCTTTGCTGGAGTCACGGCCTAGCAAAGAGTGTGCAAGGAGATCAATGGGCAGCATCTACACGCCAGGCGTTTGGTCCGACCTGCGGGCTCTTTGCTGACTGAATCAGACATGTGCAGGCTTTTTACCAACTGATTCAGACACATGCTGCTGGCAAAGTACTCCCATGTTCAGCTTGCGCACTTGCCAACAGTAGCTCACTGACATTCCAACAGCAGACTGAGTTGGACTGGTTACTGTTGGCAAGCAGAAGCCTTGTGAACCTGGAGACATTCACACCTACATCTGGCTGATTTGCAGCTACTTGCAGTGCATTGACACCCAGATGACCAAAAGCCCCAGAGATGGTCATGACAAAGGCCTCTAGAAGCCTGTAGAGCTGCTAGTGTCAGCCCAAACCTGGCCATGAGCTCCAGATATGTCAGGGAAGACTCGCAGTTGCCACACGCAATGCACCTGACAAGTCAATGACTTGTGGCACTGTCTACTTGTGAATCTCAATCTGTACTTGTGATGACAACTGCACTCTCTCACAGTTGCTAGTCTAATGTCATCTTGCAAAAGTGCAGTCTTACTTCCTGTCGGCCAAGTAAATGTGCAGTGCCTGTCAGTATAGGATGCAGGTACCAGAGGGCAGAGCAACTTCCTGGTGCTGACAAATCGAGCTCAAATGTAAACACAAGTTGTTTGATCTATGCAGCAGAACACAGTAACCCAAGATATCCCAGCTGTACTGGCTGCTGGCGGTCAGAGGTGAATTACTCGGTGAAAAAGCCAATTCTGCACATGGACATGACTGCTTGCATTGTGCACCAGACAAGACTGAGACCGTTTCTGCACTAGCTAATAGTAATAATCATGACAACAGTCGTAATCATGGCACATGCCAGCATATGCTGCTGGGTGTGTGTGGCACACGTTCTATCTCGCCAGGCAGGTTTGTCTTGAGTGTCACGGTGAGGACGCCTGATGTTCAACTGATGAAAGTCGGACAAAACAGTGTCATTAAAGATCTTCCTTGCTCAACCTGGAGCATTTAATCCCTTGACTTGACCAAACAACATGACCTTAGGCAACCTAGTTAGAGCACACCTGTACTGGCTGGTAGCGGTTGGAGGTGAAGTACCTGGTGACCAAGCCAATGCTGAAAATGGACATGACTGCATGCATTGTGCACCAGACATGCGTGATGCCATTTGTGCACCAGCTAAGTACACATGAGTGACACATATGTGCACCACAAGAGCACACACCTGTACTGGCTGGTAGCGGTTGGAGGTGAAGTATTCAGTGACCAGACCGATGATGAGACCACCCCACAGTCCAGTGGCCACACAGAAGAACACGTGCCAGTTCCTGACAACGCGGTTCTTGTCCTCAGTGAAGATGCCGGTGAACTCAGCTGGCAGGGCGCACAAGCTGATAGCCAAGACAGCCTGCAGTGAAAGAGCCAGCTCAACATGTGACATTGCAGAGAAGGATGCTACTGTAGTTGTGCTTAGCCTCAGTGAAGACAGCCTCAGTGAAGATGCCAGTAAACTCAGCTGGGCGCAAAGACTGACAGCCAAGACAGCCTGCAGTGAAGAGCCAACTCAACCAGTCATATGAACAACAGTAGAAGTAATGCTATCCATTGAGAGCCAAAAGAGCCTATAATAAAAGACATGTCGTCAATGACTTGATTGTGAGCATGTGGAATGCTCAGCGCACGCATGAATGCATGCATGTCAAACCCACATGATACAGACAGCATGACACTTAGTGAATATGCTGCTGGCGCCAGATCTTGAGAGAAGCTAATCTGGCCAGGTAAGCTGACAGGTGGGTCAAGAAGAGTGGAGATAAACATCTGCAGCTTCAGCGTAAACTCAATCTGACTGCAGGTTCCAGGCCAGTGACAACCAAAATGGTCGCCAAGCACACCAGAATGCACCACAGTCAACACATACAGAGCAGTACAGCAGGAAAAGCTTACAGGTGTGGCCAGAAGGGTAGAGATGACCAGCTGCAACTTGAGGGTGGACTCAATCTCGTTGATGCCCCTTGCAGGCTTCAGGTCAGTGGCAATCAGAGTGGTCACCAGGCACACCAGAATTCCAACAGCAGAGATCAACAGAGGGTAGCTCATGGCCACATAGACGTGCTCAGTGCCCAAAGTTGAGACGGATGAAATGACCAGAGCTGCACAGGTTGACTCAGCAAAGGAGCCGAAGAGGTCAGCGCCCATGCCGGCAATGTCTCCAACATTGTCACCAACATTGTCTGCAGCATCACAAACATGCGTCAGCAGCAGCATCACCCACACTGACTGCAGTGGAACAGAAGCGTGTCAGTCGCAGCGCCTCAATGAAATAGATTTTCTTGTGCAGAATTGTATCAAGCAACATTGTGATCAACACTGATTGCAAGCAAGAGCATGTCAGCCGCAAGCCCCAGTGGAACACTCAGCCTTTGCAGTACTCTAATAGAGTAAGATTGTCATCAACATTGTCTGCAACATGACAGCAGCATGTCACTATCAAAGTCTGTAGCTGCCATTTGCTTTGGCATAGCATTGCTGAGGCTGCTCAGCGTAGACAGCTGCCACAAGCACAGCAGCTTTCACCTCGCATCATCAGCACACTTGCTACATGGCATTTGTGTATCACAGCTGAGCAATTAGCCAGCTTTGCTACACATGCGCCATGCAGAAACTGAGTTGTGAAGATATGATCTGCCCACGCAGGTCGGACAACAAAGCGCATTTATAGTCACATCATAATGGAACGCCTGCATCAGGAATGACAACACCAATCAGCAAGACACCCAGCAAGTCCTTGGTGCAGCAAACTCACACACAATGGTGGCAGCGTTCTGTGGATAGGTGTGGGGACCGATCAATCAGTAAGACAGCCAGCAAGTCCTTTTTGCAGAAAACCCACAAGCAATGGTGGTGAACGCCCTTTGGTCATCCTGAGGCATGTTATCTACCATTGCAGTGCAGATGCTCCCAGCACATGCATTTTGTGTAAGCCATAAGCCAGCAAGGCAAACAGAGTATCTTTGAGGGAGGGACCCTGCCAGCAGTTGTGGCAGGCTTCCTTGGGTCATCTTAAAGAATGTGATGTATGGGTGCGTTGCAGAAAACGAAGCTCATTTCCAACCATAGCATGATGGCATGCATGCACCACGCATCAAGGAGCACATGATTTGAGGCAAGCAGCAAGTCTCTGGTGCAGAGGTACAGACAAGACAGCCCACCAGCAATGGTGGCGGGGTTCCTTGGGTCATCCTCAGGAATGTCCTTCTCAACCTTACCAACCAGGTCAGCACCAACATCAGCAGCCTTGGTGTAGATTCCACCACCGACACGGCCAAACAGAGCAATGGAGGAACCACCCAGACCATAACCAGTGATGGCCTCATACAGACCATGCCAGTCATGACCGAAGACCTGTACAGGCCAAAACCACCATCACTTGCATGCTTTCTAGCAAAGGTTGTATGACCGTGCTAGGTACACAAGCAATTCACTGCCTGGATACAAATGCAGGCAAGATCAAGCTGACTGCCATGGTGGTTGGCGTGGAACAGTTGTAAGTCTGCATGATATTTCAATGCAAGACCCATGTCAGCGTGCCAAGTGGTGTATGTCAGATGGTAGGTATGAAATCAAGACAGCCAACGTTGGCCTGTGCAGTGTTGTGATTGGTTGGAGATGCAACATGCAGCAGAACGTTTTGACTTGGCAAGATAAAGTGTCAGACTGACCTTCTTGTAGACCATGATTGTCAAGAAAACAACCAGCAGACCGTTGCCAGCCAGCAGGAAACCCATGACAGCTCCAGAACGGAAAGCTGCAGGCCACAGCATGTTGTGATAAGATGCACATTGTGTGCAGATTGGGTTTGACCTAAGCAGCAAATCAGTCAGTCAGCCTCACCAGCCATGAAGGCAGGGGCAATGCCCTTTCTGGCCTCCAGTGCAGTACGTGCATTGGCATATACTGCAATCTTCATGCCAAAAAAGCCTGAAGCAATTGAGGTCACTGCTCCCAAAAGGAAAGCAATGGTCGAGAAGGCTCCATTGTAGATGGCTGGTGCGTGGCGATGACCTTGATCGTCGACAATCCAGTCTCGGCTGAAACCGTCTTGTGAGCTCAACAAGACGAAAATGATGATAGACATGATAGCCTGCAGAGAAAGCGGCTCGTCATTTCCCCTATCAGGGGAAGAAGCAGCAGCCGTCACCTAGAAACATACCATGAAGACCCCCATGTACTTGTACTCAGTGATGAGGAACGATGTTGCTCCTTCACTGATAGCATCTTGAAGATCGGCCGCCTTCTGGACGATCTACAGAACGCAGAAACCTGATACATCTGACACGCATGCATCAACATCTGAGCGTTCACGCGGTGAACAAGCGTGATCGGAGCCTTACTTCATCCTCGCCTCTCTGCTCCTCCTCCAGCAGGTATTCGCGTCCATTCTCGGTGCGAAGGCCGTGTGTGCCACTGCCAACCTTGATGGCTGAAACTCGATACCACAGCCACGCCGCAAAGCCAATAGCCAAGAGAGCAGCGACAGGGATCAGAATTGTAGGTACTGACGATGAGAATATGGTGTGCACGCTGTGAACGTGGTGCGCCATCACAGCCATCTTGCCGGAAAAAGGAAGCGCGGCTGCTGTGCCTTGCTGTTTGTGTGATCTGAGAATGAATTTACTTTCCAAAGATACGCAAAATGCCACTGCCATGCAATGCGTCACTAACAGTTAGTCACGTTGCCGCAATAAGCCACCGAATGACATCTACATAAACAATGCTAGGCACTATGTATCTGTTCATTTTAGAACATAGCGATTGCGGTGATCCTTGGCAATTTCATGGCGTTTTCAGTTCGCAGGCCGTTGCTGAGGAAATGCTGATTTCTCGACATGAAAACGAAACTCCGCCTTGGCTTGGAGATCATCAGTTGTTCAGGGTTCAAGTGTGACAGCGGATTTTCGCAAAACCAGACACCTTGTCAACGGAGTCCAAGTATGGCACATAATTCCAAAGAGAGTCCAGCAAATCAGTTGAAAACTTGACAAATTGTCCTCATAAGGCATTGCATACATCATTTTCTTGATGAAACACGTTGACCCGGTTGGCTAAAGCTGCTGCATATTTGCTTGGACAAGATGCGCTACAAGCTAATGTTGCATCTTCTTCTGGCAGCGCCGCAACCTACATAAGCCCGGTCACAAGATCACAAAGTCGACAGAAACAGAACCGTGGCAACAGCCAGAGTGTGGCAGCTACCCTTTCAGGACGCCCGCTTTCAAAGAAATTTTCTGTCAAGAAAAATAGAATTCTAAAGCTGCCTGTCTGCAGGCGCAGGTTGCACATCAAAGCTCGTACAAGCAGCCTAATTCATGCCATCAGCAATCAGCTGGCACAGGTGAGTGCAAAACCCTCAGACCTTGACAAGAAGCTGAAAGCTAAGTACATAAAGATGGATGGGCTTTGTGCATATTGCCGTAAAAGCAAAGCTTGCTGTGAAGATCACTTCAGACCTTTAGTTGAGAACAGGATGCCGACAGAAATCTGTTCTGACTTTTGGAACATTATCCCATGTTGCCACATATGTGATAGCAGCAAAAGGAACCTATCTGTGCTAGAATGGTTACACTCAAATGTTCATCATAGCCCTTTGAGACTCATGAAGAAGCAAAGAGAAATCACTGAATGCCGCAAATGGCAAGAATATGCTTTATTGTTTCATTCTCGTTGTCAAAGGAAGCATGTTGACAAAGTATGGTGATGCAAAATTCACTATCATATACAAGAATTTCTGTCTCAACTAGACGCTGATATCAACAGCTATCATTATCAAAGTAGTATGCAAACTGTCCACTAGCATTATTTCTCACTTGCTGGCTTTTCTGGTACTATTTCTTTCGGGTAATGCCCACCAAATATGAATTGCGCATGTTTTCACTCTGGTTTGCAAGCTCTCTTTGCATATGTTCATTCTGAAGGGCGAATTCTTGTCGAAGGAAGCTTACGTTTGCTCTTGTGTCAGCCAGCAGTTGCGACACAAACCATGCCCCACTTGACACAACCAACACTGTTGTTCCACCTATTGTCAAGATATTTGCGGTATCTCTGCTGACTCCGAGATGCTCTAAGCCTCGTTTCTGGTCCAACTCGAGCCTCTTCATGATCTAGTTGCATCTGAAGTCTTCTGTCTGCCGATTCCTCACTCCTGGTAGCCTGCGATGTCATTCTGCGACGAGTGCTCGAGCGTAGAGACTTGACCAAAAGCTGACTGCACACGCGATACATCTTCCATGACACAATCACGGCTGAGTTCTCTGCGATTAAACGATCTTCGTTAGCAGCTGTTCGATTTTTGCTCGACTCACAGTATCACGGTTGGTTCAGAATCCCACTCTTGAAGAAATGAGTCTGACCTGTCAACTTTAGGTCCAGGGTTAAGTTTAGGGTTTAGGGACTGGTTGCACATTCAGGGCCTCTGCACCCACCGCCCCGGCAAAGCGCCCCGGGGCAGATACGGGGAGGGA